>ML806458.1:520786-546643 GCA_009831015.1 Picea engelmannii
CTTTGTGCTACCAGAATTCACTACCATACTTTCTTCAAGGGTTGACATCAATGAAAACCAACCCAACTAATCAACAAGATTTGATGGAACCTTGTAATTATTGATAAAATCATATTTTTTGAGTTGAAATAAGTTTTCTTCATAATTTTTTCTTTACCTTACAAAGTCCTATTTTGATTATAGGTTTTTTCAAAGAGGAAGATATCAAATTCAAATACAATTTCGACCCATCAAATTTGATGGAGCTTAACGACCAGTTACAAAAGGACATATTGATGAGTAAAAGTTAACATTTAATACATAACTATTTTATATTTTCTAAATAGACATTAAAATCTTAATAGTTAACCCTTTTGATTTGAAAATATATCGTTTCTATGAGCACTTCTCCTATCATAACCTTACCTACGTCCGATATAATCACTCTTTCCATCATAAACAGTTAATACCCTTTACTTATACTCATAAATCATGTCATTCCCTCTAGTTGGAAATGATTCATCAATATCCCATGACCTTTTAGTACACTTGGTTGAACGTTTGATTAAACCCGAGTTTATTTCATGCCACCTCACTGATATACAACATGAAATAAAAGATTACGATCAAAGGTAGACACTTCAGAGTTTACCAGGATTTTGTGAGACAAAAGAAAACAAAATTGTGAAACATAGGAAACAACGTTGTGGAACATAGCTAATATAAGACCGATTTGGATATAAGAAAGGTTCACAGTGAATCATAACAGTCTGATTTGAACCCCATGGAGCATAATTGATTTTCATTCATCCTGAATGTAATGTAATCCCATAGAAGACAAGTTGTAGGTAATTATTTGAGAAGGTTACTGGGAAACTTGAGGACATGACAAAGGATTTTGCTCAGACCTTCAATGGGGGGTGTCCATAGGTAGGTAATTTGACCATCCACCTCTTTGAAAAATATTTATCTAAAATTATAGGACTTCCTCAAACTGGTGAGAAATCGTTTAAGAACAAATCCATTGATTTGAGAGCCTAGACTCCATTCCTCATAAGAAATAGAAAAAAATCTAACTAGGATGCAGGGGTACCAATGTTTTGGTTGAAGGATCCATGGAAAGGCCTAGATTTTTTAATTCATAAATATATAACATGCGAAGGATGATTTAGCTTGATTTTACTTTATCATATTATAATTTTATAACATCTGAAAGGGGAAAAGATTCTAAATATGCCTTATTTCTTGATAAAATATTTAACTAATATGTCAAAGGCTATCCAGAAGAAAAATAAGAATGCTGATAGGTCTCTTTATCATCATGGCCTAGTTATAATTATTGTCAAATCCGAGCTTCAAAAACAAGGAATTGAATGGGCTAAATTCCTAAAGGACACTTGTTTTGAAGATCAAAACACCACATGAGTTGTTACATGGGGATTTCTTAAGGCACTACAAAAGTAAGGTCATAGAATGCAATTGAGAAGATAATGGATCATACACTTGAGGATGCAAAGGATTTACAATAAATCCTTGGAATATCATGGATTAAAAAGGATAAATGAGGGAAAAGTAGTGTCAAATAAAGTACGACTACAAATTTGATACCTCAACTAAGAAAAACTAGATCCGTGGCTAAAATACTTCATTTGGATCAAAGGAGAAATGAATAAATGAGTCCTGTTTTGGGAAAACCTACAAAAATACACAAAGTTCAAGTCTCAGAACCAAACTCTAGATAAACTCTCGAATTGGATGAATCTCAACATGATTTCTATGTTTTTTTAGAAAGAATTGAAATGATGGAAGGAGGTCCTTCTTCTGTCAACAACAAAGAAGTTTCTTTAACCAAAAAAATTAACAAGAAGGAGTTACCTACAACTATGGATTTTGAGAAAAAAGGATATACCTTCAAACACTAACAATGTGAGAGATGAACATTCAATACCCAATGAATTTTTAGTCACTCTATCAACCTTGAGTGTAACCTCCCAGTTAAAGAAAAAAAAGAACAAGTTATGAAGCTAAAAAATGAGGTTTAGGAATTGCAAGTCCTAGAAAGGTTCATCAAAATTGAAAATGAATCTTTAAGAGAACAAAGTATAAGGGTAATGGATGAGAATGACAATTTAAAAGATGAAAATGAACAACTGAAAAAGGAAAATTCCCTATTAACAAAACAAACATACAATTGGTTCAAGCAAAAGAAGAAAATGAGATTGCAAAACTAGTGATCCAGAGGATCAAATTTTGCTCAAAAATCAAAGTGCTCGAAATTACTTCAAAAATGACATGTGCGTAGGCCTCGTCCTCACGATCCCAACACAACTTGAATGGGTTCAAACAAACATCGTATGAGTGAGATATCATTTTATGTTCATTTTGCCAAACATACAAAATTTTTCTAGCTGTACAGTCCGTACAGTGCTGACGTGGTAGGGTATGGACCCACACGTGGTAGGTGATATGGAATGGCCACTATGTAGAGTGCTAAGTTGGAATGCTGCCTGAGCAGGCTATGTGGCAGGGTACATGGACTAGTAGATGGATGACATGTGTTGTCTGGATGGAAAGTGATATGGTGCCACGTGGCCCAGTCGTGGGCTGCCATGTGGCACCCCTCCAGTGTGTAAAATGGGTGAAGTCCGTGGGGGTCGAACCCCCAACCTCTGGATGGACACGTCAAATATTTGGTAGGGCCTGGGCTACCAGCCCACCTGTGGGTGTTTCTTAACCATATAGTTGGATTTAAATATTTGAATTGAAACCTTTGTTTGGGCAACAAAATAAAGGGTCGAGGCTAAGCCCCAAACCTTGATTCATACCACATAACACATGACCACACTATATAACCGTTAGCGCAGGGTTTCAAATGTTTAGTTCGTGTCACATGAACTCTATCCATACGACCACACCTTTGCACAGAGGAGCTAGCCAATGGGTGTGCCAATAGTTAGGTCGTTGGCTACATGGGGCCATACCACTGATTTCTCCACCGAGGATTGGGGGCCGGCACAAACGGTCTTACAATTTTGTCCATTTTTCAGGATTGTGGCATGTGCTAGGTTTTGGCACGAAAAACACATAGAGGTTGAGTTAGTCACACAGAGGGTGCAATTTGGCGAGCAGGTACAATAAGCTTGAAGGGGAAACTTCCAGGAGGTGTAACTTCTTCATTTTTTGGCTAAACCAGGTGCAGAAAGAGCCCAAATAGGGGTTTTTGGATGCTCTAGAGCCATTGGAGACATCTATTTTGTATTCTAAGCACTGTAAAATAAGTTTTTAAGCATAATGAAAATGATCCCAGGGAAGCTGGACTAGGAGATGTAGCCCAAGAGAGGGGTGAACTCTTTTATCATTTGATGTGTTATGTGTTCATTTTTGATGGTTTTTATATGCCTGCTATGCTAATCATGATTAAGTAAAAATTCATTAAACTTATGTGTTAGTAACTTGATCCAATTACCCAAACACATACCATTTTTACACTTACAATTTAAAAGAAAACAAACCCCTTTCAATTTTAGATCAGTTGGTATCATAGCATAAGTTTGAGGGTTTGATTGTTTGTGCAAGTGTTGTTTTCTGATGCTTACAAGGTTGAATCTCACAAGAGGAGAAGGATAGCTTGTAGAGCCAAGTTCTCATCTTTCAAAAATGAGAGTTGCACATTCACCTCAGAGTTCAAGGAGACATTCACCAAGCATGGCTCATATGGGGAGTCAAGAGCACCTTTCTTTAGAAGAGGAAAATTTCAGGAAAGCTTTCTTTGATATGGCTGAAATGGTGAAAGTGTTATTTGATGAAAGGAATGCAAGATTGCAGGGTGAAGGTTCTAATCCTCCAAAAGATGACGGATACCATGAGGAAAACACTCCAAAAGGGAATGTAGGGAATGGTGGCACTCCACCTCCTTCACCTCCATCTTCTTCTACCTCTACTATTTCAGAACCAACTCCTATTTCTCCAAAAGACATTGGTAAAACTATAGCACATACTCCTTTACTTAAGCTTGATATTAAATTTGAATTGCCTATGTACAATGGAGATGTGAATGCAGAAAGGTTGGACAATTGGGTTTGCCAAATAGAGGTGTATTGTAGGATACAAAAGATCCAAGATTATGAAACCAAAGTTCAACTTGCCTCTCTTAGATTGGAAGGTGCAACACTAATTTGGTGGGAAGCCAAAACTCAATAGGACATGAAAAAACATGGTAAAGTTTTATCCTCTTGGAATGATTTTATTGTTGCAATTAGAAGGCAATTTTATCCATTAGCATACATGCAGAAAGCTATAATGGATTGTCAAAATTTTAGACAAGCTAAGGGGAAAAATGTACAAAGATATACTCAAGAGTTTAGGAGAAGATATTTGGTTTTGGGTGTAGATTTGTCTTCACAAGATACTCTGCTCAAATACATTGGAGTATTGCATAGTTATTTGAGACATACCATACTTATATTTAACCCTACAAATCTAGATTAAGTATGTGTGCATGGTACTCATTTAGAAGCAAGAGGAAATAATGTTCCTCAAGATGGCAACAAGAAACCTTTCTTTAATGGAGATAAAGGAAAGGGAAAGTTAAAGGGAAAATGACAGAAGAATGCTTTAGTGAGGAAAGATGGAGAAAAACTGACATGCAAGCATTTTCTAAGGATGGCCATGGTGAATACCATTGTTGGAAACTTCATCCCGAGATGAGACCCAAAAAGTTCAACAACAAAGGGAAGCCAAAGACTGCTGCAACTACCCAACATATTTGGGTTCAGATTCTGGCGATGAGACAAAGATTACAACCATGGGATATAAAGGTAAGGAATCCATTGCTAGCGCTAATTCTTCAAATTTTTCCATCAATGAATCTCAATGTGAAAAAGAAAGGATAAATCTTTTCCACATAAGGGTGATTTCAAAACATACCAAAATAGACACACTATTTTATAGTGGTTCACAAGAAAACCTCATATCTGAAGATACAATAAAGAAATTAAACTTGGAGACAACACCTCATCCAAAACCATACTCTTTAGGATGGATATGTGACGATGAAAATTTGCATGTAAAAAGAAGGTGTAAACTCAGATTTTCCATTACTGCAAACTTTAATGATGAGGTAGAGCTTGATGTCATTCCATTAGATATATGTGGTATTGTTTTGGGAAGTCCATATTTGTATGATAGGAGAGCTATCTTTCATATACATGAGAACAAATATCATTTGTTTAAAAATGGAGTTGAGTACATTGTTAGAGCACATAAAAATAAGATGAACATGTGACTTGTAAATTCTGGACAAATGAAGAGATTAGTGAATGCTAGTAAGAATTTTGTTCTCTTGATGATAAAACCAAAAGAGAATGTTGAAAAGGAATCCTTCCAAGGATGTGACTCAAAACTGAAATCTGATTTATATGAGGTTGTTAATGCTCACGGTGAGATGTTTCAGGAAACAAAAGGATCGCCTCCCAAAAGAGGAGTCCAACATGAGATTTGTTTGCAACAGGATTGTCCTCTTCCAAACATTGGTATGTACAGGATGTCAGTGATGGAAAATGAAGAAATTAAAAAACAAATCCAAGAGTTGCTTGAAAAAGGGGTTATTCGGCCAAGCACTTCGCCATGTGGGTCACTGATTGTCTTAATACCAAAGAAAGATGGTACATGGTGCATGCACATTGATTTCAGAGCCTTGAACAAGATTACGGTAAAGAATCGTTATCCTCTTCCTCGTATTAATGATTTGCTTGATTAGTTAAAGGATGCCAAGTATTTTACTAAGTTGGATTTGAGAAGTGGATATCATTAGATTAAGATTGTTGAGGGAGACACATGGAAGACAAGTTTCAAAACCAAGCAAGGTCTGTATGAGTGGATGGTAATGGCATTTGGTCTTTGTAATGCTCCTGCTACATTCATGAGAGTTATGAATGATGTGTTGAGGCATTTTCTTGATGATTGTGTGATTGTTTACTTGGATGATATCTTGATTTTTAGCAAGTCATGTGAAGAGAATGTCAAGCATGTGAAATAGGTGCTAGATGTCTTACAAAAAGAGAAGTTGTTCTTGAAGACGTCTAAGTGTGAATTTGGCGAGACCTCAATTGTTTACTTGGGGCATATTGTGGGAGGAGGAGAATTGAAGATAGATCCTTCCAAGGTCAAAGTCATTATGGATTGGCCCAAGCCCAACAATGTAACATAGGTGAGAATATTTTTGGGAGAAACCCAATATTGGAGGAAGTTTATTGCTAACGTCTCTTCCATTGCAGCTCCATTACATGCATTGACAATTACTAAACAAATTTTTCAATGGGGAGTCAAGCAACAAAAGGAATTTGATGAATTGAAGGAAAAGATTAGTTCAGCCCCAACTCTTGCACTTCCTAATTTGAGACAACCGTTTGAGATCCAAATAGATGCAAGCAATTATCCAATGGGAGCAGTCTTGTTACAACATGGTATGCCCATTTGTTTTCATTCAGAAATTTTTAATGGAGCAGTGATTAACTATCCTACCTATGATAAGGAATTGTATGCATCAGTACAAAGTGTGAATATGTGGAAACATTACTTGTTGGGAAAATAAACTATCATTCACACAGATAATCAACCATTGCAATACTTACAATCACAAACCAAGCTACAACAAGCAAGGAACTTTAGATGGATGTTATTTCTTCAAAAAATTCACTTGGTTATCAGGTATAAGAAGGACATTTTTAATAAAGTTGTTGATATGATTTCTAGGCCTATTGTTAGTGCTTCAATTATTCTTAAGCATAATTCTATCATGCATGAGAGCTATTTTGAGCAATATGCTTTAGATTCTGATTTTAAAGAAGTTTATGCAACTTTATGTCATTCTAACCAAGTTGAGGAATTGGACTATCATGTACATGATAAGTTATTGTATCACCTTGGCAAGATTTGTATTCCACAAGGTGAGAGAGTCAACATCATAAGAGAAACACATTCTTCTCTTATTGCTGGTTACTTTGGTGTAGGAAAAACAATGGAAACTTGCAAAGGTATTTCTATTGGCCTAAGATGAATGAAAGTGTTTCAAGATATGTAAGAGGATGTTCATTATGTGCTACAAGAAATCCTAGCAACAAAAAGTTGGGTTTGTATACTCCACTTCCAATACCTACTTGTCCTTGGGAAAGCATCTCTATGGATTTTGTAAGAGGTCTACCTATATCAAGAAAGAGTCATGATTATCTTTTTGTTGTGGTTGATCATTTCAGAAAAATGTGTATTTTGATGCCTTGTAAGAAACAGGTAATAGCTGAACAAACTACACATATTTTCTTTCAAAATGTTTGGGTTCATTTTGGGTTTCCCAAGTCCATTATTTCTAATCGGGATTCTCGATTTGTTGGGAGTTTTTGGTCAAGTTTATGGGCACTCATGGATACCAAGCTGAAAACGAGCACCGCTTTTCATCCACAAACAGATGGTCAGACATAGGTGGTGAATATAATGGTATTACTTCTTCGTGGATATTGCAACAAGCATCCTAAGCTTTGGGATGGGCATTTACACTACATTTAACATGGTTATAACCGAGCAAAGAATTTCTCAACTCAAACTTCTCCATTTGAGGCTTGTTTCGGTTATTTACCAAAGTCTCCTTTAGATTTTATCTTTGGGAAAGTTGTGGCTATTGATGTCATAGTGATGTTGACAAGGCCAAGAAGTTCATTGAACAAGTTCAGTTTGTGCATCAAACTGTTCAAGAACAGTTGGAAAAGAGCCAAGCCAAGTAGAAAGCAAGACATGACAAGCATCGTGTTGATCACAAGTTCCAAGTTGGAGATGAAGTTTGGCTTTACATTAGCAAAGATATGCTTGAAGGGGAGGTAAAAAACTAAAACCACTTAGCTATGGTCCTTTCAAGATTCTTGAAAAGATTGGGAACAATGCCTTCCGTTTGGATTTGCCTCCTTATATGCATATGTATGTTGTTGTTAATGTTGAGAACTTGAGATTGTATGAGCCTCCTTTGATTGATGATCAATGAGAGAATGTTCAAATTCCATCAATTCAAGCTTTCTCGCCAGATTTCCTTTCATAATTGCATGAAGATACAATCCTTGACAGGAAGACAAGGTCTTCAAAGCGAGGGGATGTTGATTACCTTCGTATTGGTCTCAAAGGCACCAATCCAAGTAAGGCTAGATGGATTGAGGTTGGAAAGGTGAGGGAATTGTACCCTCATCTTCAGATAGACTGAAAGTAGTCTTTTGGAGGTTCAAAAACTTCCTAATGGGGAGTGATCCAGGGGATCAAATTTTGCTCAAAAATCAAAGTGCTTGGAATTTCTTCAAAATGAACACGTGCGTATGCCTCGTCCTCACGATCCCAACACAACTTGAATGGGTTAAAACATACATCATATGAGTGAGATATCATGTTCTGTTCATTTTTCCAAACATGCAAAATTTTGTTGACTGTACAGTCCATACAGTGATGATGTGGTAGGGTACGGACCCACACGTGGCAGGTGACGTGGACTGGCCATTGTGCAGAGTGTTGAGTTGGCATGCTGACTGGGCAAGCTATGTGGAAAGGTACATGGATTAATATATGGATGACATGTGTCGTCTAGATGACAAGTGATATGATGCCATGTGGCCTAGTCATGGGTTGCCATGTGGCACCCCTCCAGTGTGTAAAATGGGTGAAGTCCGCGGAGGTTGAACCCCCGAACTTCGGATGGACACGTCAAATATTTAGTACGGCCCGAGATACCAGCCCACCTGTGGGTGTTTCTTAACCATATAGTCAGATTTAAATATTTGAATTGAAACCTTTGTTCGGGCGGCAGACTAAAGGTCCAGGGCTAAGCCCCAACCCTAGGTTCATACCACATACCACATGAACACACTCTATAACCATTAACGCGGGGTTTCACATGTTTATCCTTGGTCACATGAACTCTATCCATATGAACACACCTTCGCGCGGAGGAGCTAGATGATGGGCGCACCAACAATTAGGTCGTTGGCCACATGGGGGCATGCGACCGGGTTCTCCGTCGAGGATTGGGGGCCGACGCAAATGGTCCTACAATTTTGCCCATTTTGCAGGATTGTGGCATGTGCTAGGTTTTGGCACGAAAAACACACAGAGGTTGAGTTAGTCACATAGAGGGTGAAATTTGGTGAACAAGTACAACAAGCTTGAAGGGGAAAACTTCCAGGAGGTGTAACTTCTTCATTTTTTTGGCCAAACCAGGTGCAGAAAGAGACCAGCTAGGGGTTTTTGGACATTCTAGAGCCATTGGAGCCATCTATTTTTTATTCTGAGCACTGCAAAATCACTTTTTAAGCATAATGAAAATGATCCAAGGGAAGTTGGACCAGGAGATGTGGCCCAAGAGAGGGGTGGAATCCTTTATCATTTGCTGTATTATGTGTTCATTTTTTATGGTTTTTATATGCCTGATATTCTGCTCATGATTAAGTAAAAATTCATTAAACTTATGTGTTAGTAACTTGATCCAATTACCCAAACACATACCATTTTTACACTTGCAATTTAAAAGAAAACAAACCCATTTCAATTTCAGATCAACCAGAGCCTACATGTAAAATTCCTCATGTGAAAACTGAGAATATAAGTCAGGGAAAGGAGGTCAAATAACATAGATGTTCCTTTAAGACCAGAAGATTGAATTCAAGCAAGAAAACCAACAGTTTTGTCAAAATTTTGAAGCAAGTTGTTTTCAGCTTGTGGTTATATCAAGTACTAAAAGCCACTTCTTGACCTCAAAACATATCCTTTTTTGTTGTGGAACGTATACCTCCATATTGGACATGAATCTCTCATAGAAATAATGTTTAAGATCATGAGTTAACAACTATTTCATTTTGATTTCCAAAACTAGCAAATAAAAAAATATGTTTGTTATCTGTGTTTACCATAACAACTAAGTATTTGTAATGCTCATTCGTTAAAATACATGCAAACATATTCGAAGGAATTGTACATATGGTTTATCACCCTTTCTTTCATGGGATAGTTCGTTGTTCTAGAAGATTCGACTTAAAGCCTATGGTTAACGTGCAAGTCAACCCAGGTGTCAACATGTCAATTTTCCAACAACAACAACAACAAAATGCCAATCTTTAAAAATCATGGTTGAAGATTTCTCTCATGATCAAATCAGTGATATTAGGAAATAAAAAAATTTGTAATAAATAATAAGAGTGATCTTAGAATAATTAGTTACTCCATTAAAATATTATAAATAGTTGGAAATGCAAGGAACATCGGGAGGAATTTTGGATAGCTAAAAGGAAAAGTTCTCTTGACTGATGCTTTTTTATTCTTTCTATAGAAGGGGACCAATATTTGAAAGTGGATTTGGTATTTGTATTAAAAACACTTTTTATATATCTGTTTGCTCTTGTGATTTTCAAAACTTAGATTGGAATTTGGTATTTTTATCAGTTTTAATCTAAGTAAAAGAACATCATTTCCATTAAGGATTATTTTTATGACTTGTGGAAATTGTTGAATGTATTTTGGTAGATGAAGAGTATTTAAGAATTATTTCTAGAAGGCTTGCATTTACCTTTCTTTCTTGCTTGATACTTGTTTCCTATCAGTCAACATAAATAACATTTCGGCCATACAATTTCTTGTAGGTTGTGAATGAACTAATATCACTTTGGAAAATAATTTAGACTATTTGTAATGAACCCATATTAAATACATAAATACAAATATATCTTAAACCATATATAGATACAATTATCATATATATATATGAAATGGCTTTTTTCGCCGTAATCCGACGATATAAATTTACATGAATCACTATTTTTTGTTGTTCAAAATCCATTTCTGAATACAGAAATGGATTCAACATGCTGAAAAACTCCCATGGCACTCAAATTCTACAAAAATAATCACTTAAATATACGAGTCCAACAATTTCTCGCCGGATTTCGAGAAAATATCCTCGGAAAACATCTTGATTTCGTAGAATCTTTAGCCTACGACAAAAAAATATTTTACTATTCTTAATAAGGAAAATATATGAGTTGAACTATATATAAAGATATCAATACCCAAGTAAACATCAAATTGGAATTTTCCCACAACAAAAGCATATTGTTTAGGATAATCTTCCTACCAAGATTAGTTGACAAATATCCCATCATAAATATATAAAAAAGGTTTATTCTTCTCATTTAACCCATTTTCCACTCAAGATACCCATACTTAGATTACACCTTCATACCATATGACTAAAGAACATGGTAATGAGTTGTGCATAGACAGAGTTAAATGACCTACAAACTCCTCCAGGTGAGGATTTTTTCCCAAAACCAGTTCAACCTTCATATTAAGCTTCAAGTAACAATTTCCTTATCCTTATTTATAACTTAAATCAAATAACTAAACCCATAGTATCCTGAGATCTCTAGGTGAATGAGGGCCCTATTCCTCGACAAGGTCTATCTATTCATGGTATTTAGTGATCTAGAATATTGAAATAGAAGTAACAACTAACAAGAAAACACCTCAAACAAGTATATAAAACCCACTTTGAATCCTTTCATCAAAGTCACAAAGTATTACACTTAAGGGTTGTTGTTGTCCTTTTTTCTTAGTAAAGGATATTTTTGTATTGCATTGTTTTTCATGTTAAAATATGCCTTCATATAAAAATTCATATTACACAATTTTTCTATGTAACCATCAAACACCAATACCTCGATAGGATTTGTAAAATACTCATTCAATAAATGCTTGGCAATGACAAACTCTTTCAATTAAATAAAAGGAAGAATGTGAAAAGATATGATCTAATTACCACTATTATTTTTGAGAGAGCATCACTTATGAGTTAAGAGTATTTGTAAAATACTCATTCAATAAATGCATGACAAAACTCTTTCAATTAAATAAAAGGAAGAATGTGCAAAGCTATGATCTAATTACCACTATTATTTTTGAGAGAGCATCACTTATGAGTTAAGAGTATTCTTTGGAACATAACAATCATTTCTAGTACTCCAAGTTAAAATTTCACTTTGAGATTATAACCTACCTGAAATGATTCTAGTATATTCAAGTCCCCACATAGTTTTATAGAAGTAAGGAAATATTCACCCATGACCAATGTTAGTTTATGGATGAACTTTAAATGAAAATGCATAGCATTTTGATAAGAAAACAAGCACAAACGATGGTATGCTTCATGAAGTACCCTTAGCTATAGAGATACAACTATTTTTCAGGCAACATTTTTAGTTGCTTCAGTGGACTGACAAATTATCAAGGCCACTCAAAGTACATGACTTAAAATGTCTAAATATGCTCTGACATCCTCTTCAAAGTCTTATGTTTCTTTGATATATTGGATACATTGTCTTCTAAATATGGTGAAGCACTGCTCCTACCAAAATCTTCTAGGCAATGTTGAAAAACAATGTTATGTCTTGTGTCCTTTGCTTTATTCAAGCATATGGTCAGTATTTTGAAATCTGTAGGAGTGTTTTGGGGATAATTTTTTCTTTTCTCAGTTTGCTATAGGTTGTAGAAGAATTTTAATGGAAAATGAATTTAGTAGTGTTAAATACCATCAAACTTGCACAAAAAATTATCAAAATTCACCTACCATCACTGAGAGTGATCCCACTCTAGTTTCTGAGTTTAAATCTAGAAGAAATTTCAGATCAAGGGTATTAGAGCATTTGCATCTTAGAAGTGAAAGAGGCCAGAGCTAGACCCATGAGCTAGATTTGAGAGCCATAGCCAGATCCAATACCAAAAATAAGAGCTAGCACCAATAGCCAGACCCAGAGTCAGGTACAAGAGAAAGAACTGAGAGCTAGAGCCAGAGACAAAGCCATAGCCCGAAGTAAGAGTACGAGTCTTTGATTTATCATATTGGGGAGTTATGATATGTAAATTATCCCATTGAAAAATACTTCCAATGACACATGTAGACACCACATCACCAACAACCATCCAATACAAAAACTACAATTTCAGATTCAGATATAAAAAGGAAATAGAATCGCTAGGAATGATAACAGTTCCCAAAGACAATAGTCAAGGCCTAGAAGAGGCAAGTGGATGAACAATGAAAGGTGAAGACATAAAGACCTTAAAACCTCTTCTTGAGCTTGTAACCTCTGAAGGGGTCACAAATACAAAGAGGACGGTTACCTAATAAGTGCAGAGCTAGCATTTGAGTTTGAATCCTGAGTATCAACAACTCAAACAAAACGAAAAATCTTCTCACACGATGGCATTGTTCCATCATTCCTTGAGAAAATAATGAAGTAATCAAATGTTGTTCCTTGTAACTATTAGAAAGGGGTGTTTAATGAAGAGCTATCTGATCCAAGCTAAACTTCTCGTTTGATTCTGCGTCCATTCACTTGTTGTGATTTGGGAATCTTACATGTCAAAAGGTGTGGACCATAGAGTAGTAAGTGGTATTAACACATGAATAGGGAGAGACCATAAGTATACATACTCTTGTACATCTTCTAAATCATAATCCCTTAATTACATGGCTAGGAGGTTTGATCTAGTTCTGGTCAAAACTTGGTATTTTTAGTCCATAAATCACAAAATTTAAAGTATCATGATTGTGATGAACACGACATGACATAGTCTTCATAAAAGGACAATGCCGAAATAGAAGGGGAATTTAAAGTCTTTCTAACATGACCTGAAGGACCCTCCAATGGTATTTTCACCCTTCAAAAACTTGTAAATGAGTTAACCTTGAACCTAGAATTCAACCATAAACATTCTTACACTGGATTAGAAAATCTAGGTTGTGTTCACATGTAATGGAAACACAAATTAACAAGGATAAGACTTTATGGCCGGTGTAAGTTCAATATGTAAAATTCATAAGGGTATTTGATTTCATCATAACAAGAAAATGAAAATGACCACCAAATGAATGCAGAGGAAGATCCTATCAATATAGGTAATTGACGAACATCATCTTACTATCATTGTAAATGTACATGAGTTCTTAAAAAAAGGAACCAATGACAAAATTTGAAAGAGGCAAACTTGCAGTGTTTATCTAACATTTTAGAAAATGTACTTATATTGTGCATGCTGAAGATCAAACAACCAAATAAGTGAGTGATTTCCACCCAACCGTAGGCAATCCACAATGGATACCACCCCCTAGCCAAGCTAGGATACCACCGGGGTGAAGCAGGGATAAAATAAACTCTGAAATTCAGATTCAAACCAATGATTTCTATTGTAGATTGCTTGAGAATAGAGCAACACGAAGACACCCACACCTACCCCACACAACACAAGGAACACCTCCTTCTCTCTTGTTCAGTACCTCAGAGATTAATCCTTCTCGTGCTCTTCAACGCGTGCATATAAGGTCCAGGCTATTACCTCAAGTTTCAACAAAATTCTCCATGGTTTCTTGGCTTTTTTTCTTAAGACTACAAGCTTCCATTCATAGTTGGTTGGTCTATCATGGGTTTAACTCTCCTTTTCCAATGTCTCATCCCTCAAAACTGTTTTCCATTCCTTTCTCCAACATCTCTCCTCTCCACATTCGAATTTCCCTCATGCATAATGGTACAAGAATTCAAAATCAACTTCTCTTCCTAGTTCAAAGAATGTAGGAGAGACATTTTGCTAAATTTTAGGAGTTGTGGCTTAGATTGAGGAATTTGTTTCCTCCACTCCTCTTAACTCTTTTTTTTTTTTGCTTTGAATTTCAAATTTGAAAAAGGGTGAGGGTTCAATATAGCATAAGGTAGATGATTTAGGCATATATCCCCCTGAGACCCCCTCACCTTTCTCCTCTTGTGGTATCATAGCCCCTATAGGCCCTCAAGCTCAACTGATCTCGATTTTCTTCTTTATTAACTGCAAAACCAAAATATGTACAATATTCACAACACCATGGTATGGTGTTAAGGTAGCAGAGTTATACAATATCCATGCAAGTATTTAAGAATTTTAATTACAAATAAATACAAGAATAAAATTTGGGATATTACACTATTGTCTCATACTCATTTGTTTTCCAAAATTTCTAATTGTTTCTTTGGCTATCAACATAGTGTAGATGTAATTACTACTATCTATTTTTAGTTGCAATTGTTATTGTATTCAAAGTATTCTCGAGCTGATGAATTCTTTCTAAGTCTTGAGAATATATCCTTCTTTTCTACACTCTTATATCTTTTCTCTCAATTGAGATAGGAATAGTAGATTAGTATTATTTTCTTTGTAAACCTAGATTAAGTTAGATCAAAGCCTAAACAATTAAGACTCTTTTTGAAAGAGAAAACATCTTAAGTGGAAAACTGAGCTCACATATTGGTTGGAAGCTACCATCCCAAATGAAAACGATTATAATTGGGGCTTGTGACCGAGTACTTATCTCTTGTTGCATGAGGAATTTTTCCACCTGTCAACAATTGGAAAGCCCAAATTTTTGGTATGTGGAAGGATATACTTTCATTTTCTCCATTCAAATCATGTTAAGGAGAGAAGGAAACCCAAATTCATTTCATCTTCTCACTTCTTCCTTGTGCACAAATGGTCTTGCCAATTTGGAATCCCTTGTGCACATATGGGATAGCCAATTTGGACCTCCTTGTGCACAGATGGGCTTGCTAATTTCAACTTCCAAGTCTTCTTAAAAAGTGAATTGGTGACCAAGACCTCTCCTTATTTGAAAATATTTCTATATTTTTACCAAGCTCTCCCTTGCGTTTTCATTCCCTCTACTTTATTGGTTATTTTGGTCTTCCCCTTGCAGTTTCACTTGTTCTTTTGTTTGGGCATCTATCTTCTTGCCTTGAAATGTATCTTGGAACCCCAAATTTTTGGTACATGGAAGGATGGTGTCTCATTTTCTCCATGCAACTTGTGTTAAGGAAAGTTGGAAAACCCCAATTCATTTAGTCTCCTCACTTCTTCCTTGGGTGGGATTACCAATTTGGGCTTCCACGTTGTCTTGAAAAATTTAAGTGGTGACCAAGACCTTTCCTTATTTGATTTTTTTTTTGTCTATCTACAAAACTATCCATTATGTTGTCATTCACTCTGCCTTATTGGTCACACTATCAATCTTCCCCTTGTGGTTTCACTTGTTGTTGACTTGTCATTTCATTTGGGAATCTACCTTCTTGTGTTGTGGATTTTCTTGGAAATGAAATGTTTTTTGTTATGTGAAATAATGGTATCTCATTTTCTTCATGCCAAAAGTCTCAAAGAAGGTGGAAAACTCTAATTTTGTTTAGTATACTCACTTCTTCATTATGCATGGGTGGGATTTCCAATTTTGGAAATCCTTTAAATATTGAAAATTCAAGCCTTATAGGGGAGCCACAACAAGCCTTGAGCCTCCAAGTATAAAGAAAATAAATAGGATTTGTTACAAGTGCCTCCCTAGGAGAGCATGGCTAACATTAAAACTCACATGTTACTAAGTGTAGACTGAATAAAAGTGCAAGTTGATTTCCTTACAAAAGACCATCATTCAAACTTCAGGTGGACTTGATAATCAACTCACTAACCACCATTGTTTGCATGAAATGACACTTACATCAACGAATAAATGACCCCCACAATATATTGTATCCTTTCAAGAAACACATTAGCCACAACACCGAAATGTCGATTCACAAAAACATTGAAAAGGATAGCCCTCTTTGGGAGCCACGAAAAGGATGGGCCACAATATACTATAATTATTATTTAATGCAGATACATATATTATATATAACATATATTACTTATAATATATTACATATATAATATATGTTACATATATTATAATATATAAACCCTTCCCAATACCCCTACGTGTAGACCCAACCCAAGCCCTAATCAAACATAGCCCACATCCACACATAGACCCAACTTAAGACCACCTGGAGAGATGATAGAAGCACTAGATACCTTGATCCCACTTGGAGAGGTGATATAAGAACTAGATAGCCCAAGCCCACCTACAACCTTAGAGTTGCAAGGCTACAAAAGCAATATTTTACTATCCATTATGATCTTAGTATAGCAAGGGACCATAATAAAGTAATATGATACCTAAATTAGTGAGTCACACCATCTATTGCGCATATTTAGTGTATAACCTTATATAGTGATTTATCAATTCATTATTCATGGGCTCATCCAAGGGTTATGATGCTTACAAATGTAATTAGTTGTGGTCCTTTATGATTTCAATTTTAGATATAATTATAACTCTTGAAACTTCTTGAAATTAATGGATTAAGAATATTTCCCTTCAAGGCTCTCTTTTCTTCCTTCCCTCTACAAACTCCCAATTGTGATCTCTCAATTAATAGACCAAACAATTAACTTTCATTAACTATTAAGGAAACAAAAATATTGATGCAAGTTGATCCAGATGGATATCGTTGGCCACCCACCTTTTCCAATTGGCTTAAAACAGTTTTCTGACAATTTTGGCAATTTACTATTTTTAGCAGTTTTAACTTCCGGGGACATTTTGAGGGCCTAAATGAAGTTTTTTCGGGATCGATCTCCTCAATGATGGCCAAAGGCATGATTGAGCCCCCAAAATTAATCTCCTCAATGATACCTTTCCAACGGGCTATCACACGCCTAAAATGAAGATTGTATGCAAAAGTTACGACCCTGTGAAGTTGATGTACTAACTTACCCAAACGGGGCCCACATAACTTTTGGCGCTTCATCTCCTAGTGTTAGGTTTTTGGATGTATAGGGTTTTTGGCATTCTTGCTTATTGTAAAAAGGCCTTCAGAGCCTCATTGTAACCTTCTTCTTGTGAATGCGCGCTGCCGTCACATCTCTTCTCAGAGATAAGCCACCACCATTCCAACAAGCTTGTTTCCGCTGCATTTTATAGTTTCAGCTTATTTCGTTATTGAATAGAAAAATAGTTTTACTGTATCTCCGTTATTTTGTGTTAAGCACCTGTTAATAATCTGTATTCATTTCGTTCTTCTCATAAAATCCAGATCACAAGTGTACTTGGGTGTCTAGAACAAGTGTTTGTTGGGTGATGGAAGTGACATAGACATGGTTCACACTCATTGAAGGTTGATACTGTAAACCATATTGAAGGCCCTAAGATATCTATTTTCAATCTCTTAGAGCATTCTGTTAAGGTCAGAATCATCCTTGAATAGAGCATCACCATACCATTAGTTAGAGGAGGATAAGTCTTGATTTGTTGAAGCACGAGTTCATTCTTTTGTTGAATAATAGGGAGGATGATGACGGAAATTCCTAATTCTTCCTTAGGGATGTGAGTCCCAAGTTCAGTCTAGGAAAACTACGAAAAATCATAACCATTGACCAACCAAATGATTCCCACAATTTTCCTTCAAATAAAATTTTTCTAATGATATGTTACTATTCAATTAATTGATGGACATGTATAACAAATTAGGTCATAAAATTTGATTAGGTTAATTTGGGAAACATGTTAAAAACGAATTTGGACTCAAGTAATTGTATAATAAGATAATCTAGTCTTCCTCATTGATAATGCATGAGGATGATCACTAGGGACTTTCTTCATCAATGATTTGATCATCCCTTTGTTAAGACCTAGATATTGAGTTATTACATTTCTATTATTATATTAGTGTTATCCTTATTGTCTAGATAGAATCTTTTATTGTAATTGTAACCTTTGTCTCCTATATATACCAAGGAGACCTAGTTTTAGAGATCATCTCATCTTGTGCATTTGTTATATTGTAAAAGGATATTGCCCCCTAGAATAAGATTCTAATTGATTCTTCTATCTCATGATCAAGGCATGGAGTTACTTATCTTTCTGTTTTTATGTTCTTTTGTGTGTGTGTGTGTGTGTGTGTGGTGCATAAATTTTGGTTTTAGAGCATATGATCCTTGGGTTTGGCTCCTTCAAATAATTCATCTTCATATTTTCTTTATAACTTTTATTTCTAGGAAGTTTGAGATAATGAAAATTTTCAGAGCTTAAGGAGACATAGTGAAGTACCTATGGTAAACATTTTAATTCAATACACTTTCATAAATATACGTTATGGAAATTATGTTTTATGACTAGTCCTAAAATTAGTCTCAAAAGAGTCATATTGAAGTTTTGATATAAAATTATTTTTTCTAGGAAGTTTCAGATAATGAATTTTTTAGGAGCTCAAGAACAAATAACGAAATACTTTTCGAAAAAATTTCAGATTCTGGTTCACTATACTTTTCAATTGACATGCCATGGAAGTCAAGATTTTTTACTAGTCCTAAAACTAGTCTCAAATAGGTATTTTGGGTAAAATAGTCATATTTGTTTATAAAATAGTTCAATTTGTTTGTGAACTCAATGTGGTAGTCCATACAAGTTCACTTTCTTGAAAGGGCCAACTTTTTCTTGGCACACTAGCATTTAGTCAAACCTATGGAATGTAGAGAAGACATATCAGGATACCAAAAAATGAAATGTTATATAGAGGAGTAGAAATTTTAGAGTTATATTGGGTGCAAGGTTGGCTTGTAGAACAGTCTCTAAATCGGGGTTTTAAAATGGTATGTTAATTTGGAACTTGCATAATTTTTTATTGGAAGATCTGTTTGAGGTGATTCAAAATGTGTGGTAAGGAAACAATAGAGGATAATTGTAAGTAGATATTATGTTTGGATCACATGGAAAGAGGTGGTGGAAAACCTACAAAACATACAGAGAATTCATACATGAATCGTGAATAATGTGAAGACTTAGATAACTAGGTATACCAATTGAGGAACCAGGTTAGTGACATGGGTGGTGATGGGTTAAAAAAGGTTGATTTGGTACGTTTGCAAGAAATCCTTAAAATGAAAATTGAAGATAAAATGGAAATTTGATGGATCAAAAGATGGAATGATTAGAAAATTCCATGGAAGCCATCCTCTTCCATGCCCTAGATGTGAGCTTCCCTAAAAGTGATATTGTGATGCAGGGAAATAATGAAAATAAAGAGGACAAAATTGTTGAACTCTAGCCTCATATGGGGAATATTTTAACACATTTAGAGAACACAGACATTGAGTCATAGAATCATGATCATTCATCACTCCAAGATTTGCACCATCAAGGGTTCAACTCGAGACCAATGAACTACTTAATTTCCAAGACCTATATGGGGAAGTTTGATGGTAAATATCCTATAACATGGATATTCCAGATGGATTAATTCATTGATCTACACCTAGTTCCAAATTTACAAATGGTAACTCTTGCATACTTTTATTTAGAACATGATCAATTTGCTTGGTACCAATGGCTTTGTGAACAAAAAAAGGAGTATGTTTTCTCTTGTCCATTTTTATGAATGAATTGAGAGCACATTATGGGGATATTGAGAGCTACACATTGTTTAGTCAATTGATAAGTCTCCAACATAAAGATCCAATTATAGAGCACATTCAACAATTTCAAAAGATCAGTCTTCGAGTAATGAACATTCCATAGGATAATTTGTTATATCTCTTTATGGGAATTCTAAAGGAGAGCATTCAACATGAGGTTCATCTCTTGGAACCTAAATCTCTAGAGCATGTTTTCAGTGTGATAAGGAAAGTTGAAAGTAAAAATATTATTACTAGAAGGGTGGCCACTAAAAACTATAGAGAGCATCATGTTCCAATAGTGTTCCCTCTCCTAACCTCACTCAACCTACAAAGTTGACACCTCAGCAAATGGATGAAATAAGAGCCAAGGGTCTATGTTTCAATTGTGACAACAAGTATAGTAAGGGGCATAAATGCAGTGAGAGGAAATTATTCTACATAGATGGTGAAGAGGAAGATGATCAAGAACTAGAACCATCACAAGATCTAGAACTACAAGATACTTCTCCAAACCAATTATCTTATCATGCATTGGTTGAAATCAACACTCGCCAAACTCTCAATATATAAGGATATATCAAAAAGAAAATGCAACCATGTTGGTTGATTCTAGTAATACCCATAACTTCATTAATTGAAAATTAGCTAAACTTCTCAATTTATTTATATATATCTAGCACTAGAGTTTCAAGTAATGATTGCAGATGGAGGTACGATAAATTGTTCAGGGAATTGCCATAATTTTAATCTTACTATGGGGGAGTATTTAGTATATAGTACAATGATTTCAATCCAAATGGCTGGTGTATGTTGTATTAGGGGTAAAATGGTTATAATCATTGGGAACAATGGATCTTAATTTTGAGGAACGTTTCATGATGTTTTCCTAAGAAGACAAGGAAATTCAACTCAAAGGTATCCAAGGGAAACCTTATAAAGTGATAAGCTTTAATAACATGACAAAATTTCTAAAAAAGGGACATTATGGTGTAATTGCATAATTGTGCTCCGTAGATGTTCAAAAATCTAGACCCTCTATTCCCATGGATCTCCAAAAAATTATCGATAATCATTCCAAGGTATTTGGAGAGATGCCTAAGGGTCTTCCACCTACCCAAGATCATGACCATGTAATTCATTTGCAACCAGGAAGTTTACCATCTAACATCATACCTTATAGTTACCAATATGCACAAAAGAGTGAGATTTAGCGTATGGTTCAAGAAATGTTAGAGGTTGACATCATTCAACCTAGAAAAAGAGATTTCTTTTTACTAGTCGTGACGGTTTACAAAAATGAAGGTCCATGGCATATGTGTCCAGATTATAGAGAGATCAATAATGTGACCCTTAAATATAAGCTTCTTATTCCTATCGTTGATGACTTATTAGATGAATTGCGAGGAGCAATTTTATTTACCAAGTTGGATCTCTGATATAGATATCATCAAATTAAGATGAGGAAAGAAGACACCCCCAAAAAATCCTTTAGAATACATGAAGGTTATTTTAAGTTTTTGGTGATGTTATTTGGACTTACTAATGCACCTTATACATTTCAAAGCTTGATGAATTCCATTTTCAAACCCTTCCTTAGAAAGTGTTAAGGACTGATCTCACTCTTTTGTGCATATGGGTATTTGTAAGGTTTGATGTTACGTGGCACACTTTGTGGTTGCAAATGGATATCATCGTCATGATATTGAGCCAGTGGAAGAACCTCAAGCATCTATCCAAATACCTTGGAATGATTTTTGAAAACCATTTGGAGATCCATGAGAATAGAGGGTATCCATGTTTGAACATCTAGTGAGCACAATTGTGCAAGTACAAAATGGTGTCCCTTATTTGGAAATTTCGTCATATTGTTAGATATTAATCTCGACTCAAGTAGTTGCATAAATAAGATAATATAGTCTTCCTCTTTCACAATGAATGAGGATGACCACTAGGGACCGTCCTCATCAATGATTTGATCATCCCTTCCTATAAGTATGCATTTGATTCTCTTATACATTTTATTGCTAATATAGATATATCTCCATGATTATTTACTTCACATGATTGAAACCATGACACTCTTAGTGTTTTCATTTCAACTTAGTTTTCTAAACATTTGTATAAAAATAGAACTTATACAATTGAGTAATCCCTACATGTCTAATTACATGATTATGTTTGTTCACTATTTTATTGTTGAGTTATTATCTCTCACACTTATACTAATGGTTATTCAATTTCTTAATTTAATTCAATTATCACTCTATAAATTCATATTTGCTAATTTTTAATTCCCATATAAACTTCTTCTAATCACTTATACACGCTTTCACTCCAATGGACAAGTTTAATATTTTGTTGATGAACTAATAAATATTCAAAAATTAACAATGTCCCATTTATTCCATTGCAACCAGCTTGTTCCTTTGCCTTAGCGCAAAAAAGTTGTATTGATAACTATTATTCATAAAGTGAAGTGTAGGAGAATCTAAGATAATTTGATCTCACATTAGATCCTATTCATTGGTACCAAATCCTAGGTGCTCTATATCCATATCTTTGTTCCTCATTTATAGGTGTATTTTTAGTGAAGTTGATTAATTCCTATATAGACATGGGCTACATACAAAATGTATGGTTTCAATCCTACTCCCACAACCAAACTTTGAACACACTCAACTTAAATGTAAATAATGGCTAACACTTGTTAGCCCCCCAACCTAGGGGTAAATAAGGAGATGATGTCTCGAGGCCCGCAAGTAGAAGAAATGGAGTGTTGAGAGCCAGATGACCAACTGATCCCACATTGAGCAGACAAACCCCCTCCTCTCCCCCACACATCACCATTCATTGTCAACAACATAGCAATATCCACCACACTAGCATGGCCCATAAAGGACAACATGTATTTCTTCATGAGGTAGCAAGTTTGGTCTCATGGTAAGTGTCACTTTAATAATTGAAGCATTTGAGAATATTTCAAAGAGTCCTTTCTTGATTATAGAACATTTTCTTGGAAATTATACCTTTTTCCTTATTTCACCTTGGCAGTTGACATGGTTTCCTAGTAAGTGGGTCACCCTCGAGGAAAGGATTTCTACTGGGGGGTCTCCTTGAAGGGTGATCGTACCATTCCTGCATATAATTACCACTTTTCACACCTTTTCCCCTCTATTTCCTCATATTTTGGGTTTCTAGGTTCATTGACCCCAAGAAGGGATTGTACCTCATTTCATGGGAAGATGGAGCCAATGACCCAGAGGTGTTGTCGCTGGAAAGAGTCAAAATCCATAACTAATCCTTCTAGATACTCTCCCTAAGGTTATGAGATTAATGAAACGTTTCTCCATAAAAATGAAGGACCTTTAAAAGAAAAATGGATTAAAAATGTCTTGTTTGATGGGGGAATGCATTGCAGTGTATTTTAATTTCTAGTTCATATGTACTCAATGTATTATAGCTTCAAGTGGAATTGTGGTGCTCCTTTTATTTCCTTAGACATAACACTCAATGTTTGGACTATAAAAACTTGAAGGCAAATAAAGGGCTTGGAAAAATATTGCACTACAAACAAAGGATGCAACACACCCTCCACAAAGGCACCCATAGATGAGACAATATGAGAACTTTATATGTCAAGAACCCCATGCCCGAAAGTATTACCCCAATCCACCTCATATTCACTACATGAATTAGATAGGGTCTTCTTGGGAAACACTCCTTGACTTGGGGATTGGTGTACCCAATAGGGCACCATGGAAACCCTCCCATACTTAAATTTGGCAAATTTTATAAGGTCTTTGAGAATTTGACGTTTAGCTTGAAAAGGGGGGATTTAATGCACATGTTTGGGTGGTTATTTTATTAAACGTGGCTTACTTGGCATGCCACATGTGACTTGTGGACCCTTGGAGGGTGTACTTGTTTGTATTTGCAAGACTTTGCCTGGTAAAAGCTATTCATGGAGGAACTAAGCCACTTGGACTTCCATAGGAGTTTGAAATCCCATTGGTTGGATGTAGTGCCCCATTCATTGGAGGGATTGGAAGATGAACTTTTCACTTCAGAAAGTGACTTTAGAACTTGAATGATGCTTGGAACCATGAAGGAAGGGTGACGTCACCCTTCTATGCCCAAACACCCCTCTTAGGAGGCATGGCATTGTTGATTTTTTATGAGATGATATGATATAATATTGTATATGAGATGATGTGATATAATATTGTATATGATATGATGTGATAGATTCATTATTACAATGATGAATGTGCCAAATATATAGAGAACCTAAAGACACATATGGTGACCATCCATGAAAGGATGTGTCTCTAATAATTATAATAACTATTTATTATTATTATTATTATTATTATATATTAATAATAGTATTAATAATTATATTATTAATTATTGATGTGGGAAAATGTCTTCCTGATATTGTCCAAACATAAACACTCCATCTCAACGAGGGATACATTCTCCACCTCAAGCACCTCGAGTCCATATCACTCCTTGTCATGATCAAGGAAGGACTATGCATGGCTATGTAATAAAATGCATTAATGGTTCTCCCACTACTTGTGTATCTATGTGTTTCTATATATGATGTTGTAACATGTACTGATATGTGTAAGGATCTACCGATAGCTTCTCGTACTTTCCCTTAGACTACAACAAGGATTTAACATAGTACAAACATCTAGTGAATAGGTGGTAACCCAAGCAACTTCCTTAGTTGGACATTGACTTTTGTCTCAATGAGAGGATTTATCACATTGCTCTATCATCTATACATGGTTTGGGACTATTTTCTATAGATGGCATAAAGTTCAAATATGGAAAAGTAACTAAATTGTTGGAGTATGTTGGACCATGGTACAATTGTGCAATTTGGATGAGTGTGGCCTAATATATGTAATGTATGTGGGAGATGCGACTTTTAAAAATTATATACAACTAATAGAGACTAATAAACATAAATGAGAAATGTTATATATTGATGGAAGGCCAAAAGTTTTAAAAAATATTGTAGGGTTTATAAATAGTACATGACCTGCAACAACAAAAAGGACACCCAATTACATATTTGAGGGGCGTGATGAAAATCAAGTAGTTGTATGTGTAATAAACACAATTTGTGGGGGAGGAGTTGTTGATAGATTACACCTGAATCAAATAGATGCATGCACTTTTATCATGGGGGTACTTCTATTTTTCTATTTACACATCTAATTAATTAATGCCTTTATTTTATTATCTTGAGAATTAATTTTAATATCTCTTTCTTCTTATAATGTAATTAACATTTCTTTGAATATTGTGGTAGTGTGATCATGGGAAGGGACGCTTGCAGCCCATATAGACGATATTATCTTAGATTTTTTATTTTATTTGTTTATTAATGTTATAGTCAAAATTATGTGTTGTTTGTTAATAGTCTTCCACCCTTGATCCCAACATTGGTGATGATGATTACTTGTTAGATGAGGTCGACCTCATTGCCACTATTACACA
>ML806459.1:0-16560 GCA_009831015.1 Picea engelmannii
CCTAGGAGTAAGCCTAGAAGGAAGAAGTTCCAGTCAAGGTGACAGTGTGGACTTGGAACTTAGACATTGTGTCTCCGAGGGAACACTAAGTGAGTTGGACTTAGCTCACGTTAGCAAGTGTGCATTAGGACGGCAACAGGGTTTCATTTAACAGTTTAATGTAAAACAATATGATTTTTGGTTATTAGCCTTGTCGGCTATTTTTAATGACCTAATTTAATTAAAGGTCATGAGAATGCTATATATTGAGGATGTTTTTCCCTCATTTGGACATAACACAACTCACTCACTTGTGAGGTCTGATTTTTGCGCCCTCCTAGGGTATTATTTCTTTCTAAAGTGAGGCGCACTTGTTATTGGAAGGAGTTTTTGGCATCTTTTGGCATTTCTCTTCAAGGAAGGTTTACAACTAGGGTTTTGCGCATGCTTTCTTCATGATATGTAAGTGATTTTCTTGCAAAACTTCTTAATTGAATGGTTGTAGGTTTAATTTCTTGCATTTGCTTATTAAATTGTTGATTTAAAACCCTAGGTAACAAGCACACAAGTAGGTCCTTGTTTCATGTCCCCTTAGAGAGAAATATTTCAGCCATTTGAAGAAGAAGGATTGAGCCTAGCCTTTGCTACACTCATCTTGCTTCTTCCCTTAAACTAGCATTCAATTTTATAGGTTGAAAGAGGGTGACATCCTAGGCCTAGGTTATCTACACCTAGGGCCATCATCTTCTAGGGTTTGAAAGCCTTGTCTTTACAACACTTTCTCTCACCTTATCCTTTAGTAAAATTCATCATTTATGCTAGCCGTTTTGCCAAGTTGACCTAAGGAAGGAGGAAAGAGCACGAGGCCTTGCTTAAGCAACACCGGAGTGAGCCTCTTTCCCCTAGGGTTTTGATTCTAGGGCCCTGCCTTTGTAGCACCTTAAAACCCTTCCCTCTAGTCTTTAAGTCTTCATCCTTTCAAAACTTTGTGCCCTTATCTTGTTTGACTCTATATACCCAAGGCACTGATCTCTAGCCTCCAACGTTGAAGTCTTAGTGTCCAAAACAACTCTCAAAACTTTGAATTTTGAAACCCTAACTAACAAACTAACCGAATTAAGGCTGACGTCACGGTTGGTTATCTCATCTTGACGCAGCAAATGTTGAATATAGGCAATTAAATGATGATTTGAAGCATTTATTGAGTGAAGTGTTGGTTGGATACATTGTTGGCTTGATCATCTTGATAATTATTAATGAATTGATGCTTTTGCCATAGCTAATTGATGAAATGTTGACTTCATTGGTATCTATTGTTTTACATTGCTTATTAATTAGTAGCAGATAGTCATTGAAGTACTAGCCCATTGAGTTACAGCCTGCATATATACTATATTGTTGTGTCTTGTTCCGGGCAGGTGTTTTCATTTGGGGCTACACTTCATTATTGGTTGTTTAGCCGGACTATCTGACCTAGGTGGTAACCTGTGAGGAGGAACTTTTACTTTAAGCTTTATACCTTTGCCTCTTCAAAACCCCAGGTTGTCGAGGACGTCTCCCCTGGGCTAACCTCCCTAAATAAAAAGAACCTCCCCATTGAGGTGACATTTTGTGGGGAAGGTTCCTGTTACGCCAGTTTGATCTCTATCCTCTGACCTAAACTACAAACTGCACGATAACAGTGTCTATTGGCACAATAGGGCCGACCTCAATAACTCATAATATAATTAATAATTACCATATTAATTATCTTTTACATTAATTATCTTTCACTTTATGGTGGGGCCGATCTGTACCCTTTACATCACAATTAGGGTTACAGGTAAATCTAAGTCTTAGATAATATAGCAAGGGATCTCAGACACACACTAGTGCTCAACCACTAGGGGCACGTCCACCTGGGCTCAACCACATGGACGTGCAACTCAACAGATCTCTATCTTACTGAGTCTCACAGGAGAATCATCTGGACACACACTCACTAGTGCTCAGCCACTAGGGTCATGTCCACCTGTGCTTAGCCAGAGGGATGTCCTACTCAACATATCTCTATCTCACTGAGTCTCACAGGAGAATCATCTAGAGTACCACATCGTCTCAAATCTCTAAACAGAGGAGAACAATACACCCATCACATGGGCATCTTCACCCCTCACAGGGGTACACATAATATCATCTCAAACGACACACCCATCTCATGGGTATCCTCCCCACACAGGGGCACACAACGTTCCATCTCAGTCTCAAAGAGGAACTACACACCCATCTCATGGGCACACCCAACTCATGGGCTCTCTCACAGGCCGACTCACTCAGTCTGTGTCCTGGAGGATGTCTCATGCAACTGTAATCATCAACATCTCCCACACATCCTCTAGTGCTCTGCCACTAGGGACAAGTCCACATGTGCTCAACCACAAGGGACGCCACCCTCAATAGATCAACTCAACTAAATCCATAGGAGTACGAATTGGAGAGCCATCTAAAGTTATCTCAACTAAGTCCATAGGAGTACGACATGAGACCATCTCAAGTCATCTCAACTTAGTCTAGAGGAGCACGACAGGAGACCAACACCAGTCATCTCAACTCGATCCAGAGGAGTACAACTAGCCTATCACATAGGTGTTCTCACAGATCATCTCAACTTAGTTCAAAGGGGAACGATCTGGAGAATGTCTCATGACGTTGCAATCATCAACACTCCCTCTCAGCTAGGCAGGCATTCTCCACCAGGCCAAGTCTCTCACGGAAGTACTTGAACTTTGTCCTAGCAAGCGGTTTGGTGAAGACATCTGCAACTTGCTCGTGTGTAGAAAGGTATTGCACATGTACTGCTTTTCTTTGCACCATATGTCTGATGTATTGGTATTTGATCTCGATGTGTTTCGATTTATTGTGAAACACAAGATTCTCTGAGAGCTTCACACAACTCTAGTTATCGCAATGGATAACGGTGGAATCCATTTCATGTCCAAATAAGTCTGCAAGGAGCTTGCGAAGCCACATTGCTTCGCGGACTGCCACACATAATGCAATGCACTCTGCTTCTGTGGTACTCAAGGCCACAAAAGTATGTTTCCTGCTGCACCAGGAAACCATGGCAGATCCCAAAGTAAAACAACAACCGAAGGTGCTCTTTTGGTCCACTAAGCTCCCTGCCCGATCTGCATCGGCATATTCCTGCAATCTCATGTCTAAACCGGAGGCATATCTCAGTCCATAACCAACTGTGCCTCGGTAATATCTCAACACATGCTTTGCTGCTATTTAGTGTGTCTGTCTCAGCTGACTCATAAACTGACTGAGTACACTCACTGCACAACATATATCAAGTCTAGTGTTAACCAGATACATCAATGATCCAATCAGCTCTCTGTAAAGATGTGGATCAATCTCGCCTGAATCAAAAGAAGTCTCATTCAGTTTCTTTAGATTTATCACCATTAGTGTAGGCATGGACTTGCAGTCTGTCATCCCGAGTTTCTTCCATATCACCACTATGTATTTCCCTTGACTCAGGAGAATCTCATCAGTCCTATGCCACACTTCTAGTCCCAAGAAGTAGTGCATCATACCAAGGTACTTCATCTCGAATTCATAAGCCAATGCACACTTACATTCAACAATAAGGCTTTCTGAACTGGTGAGGAATAAGTCAACATATAGGACCAAAATCAGGCACTCATCACGAACAATGTTGTAATATAGGTTGGGATCAACAACACTCTTAGTGAATCGCAAACTCATCAAGTATCCATCAATCTTCTCATACCATGCGTGAGGTGCCTGCTTTAGTCCATACAGGGCTTTCTTCAACCTGCACACATGAGACTCCTTCTCATGTATCACGAATCCATCTGGCTGCTCTATGTAAACTTCTTCCTCAATCTCTCCATTGAGAAAGGATGTCTTCACATCCATCTGATGTAGTCTCCAACCCATGGATGCGGCAAGGGAAATAATCGTATGGATGGAAGTGTATCGGGAAACAGGAGCAAATGTCTCACCATAATCTATTCCCTCCACCTGAGAGAATCCTCTAGCCACAAATCTCGCTTTGTACTTTTCGACACTTCCATCAGCTGCATGTTTGATCTTATAGATCCACTTGGAAGTCACTATTGACTTCCCTTTCGGTCTCGGAACAATATCCCACACATCATTCTTCATGATGGACTGATACTCTTCGGTCATGGCATCTTTCCAAACCTGCTGACCTGCTGCTTCTCCATGACAAGAAGGTTCAGTATCAATGATGTGGCTCATAGCTGAAACCACTGTTGTATATCTCAGTGATATATCGGATATATTGCCGATATTTTGTGGGGGTTGATATTTTCCTAGGAAAATATCACGATATATTTGATATTTTGAACATGTCGCGACACATTCATTAACTCGCGAGATATTGGGAAAATATCGCGAGTCGATAGAAAGTGTCGGCCTGCTAGGTAAAAGCACGGAAAAAGTGCACATGAAGGGGTTTTAGAGGCCGTGGGTTGCCATTTCCACTCATTGTTTCATTTCTAAAGTGTGAGAGAGCTAGAGAGGTGTGAGGGAAGTCATTGTGCATCTATCCAAGGAGGAGAAAGCCAAGGATCTTGTTGCCATTAGCACCAGCAGAGAGACCAAGATTTCCAGGTATCATTTGTTTGAAGTTTTGAACTTTGTTTTTTAAATTTTTAGAGTTAGGCTAGGGTTTGCAATGTGCCTTTTCTTGTTGTTTTTGAATGGAAGATTCAATCAGTCTAATTCATCTAGCTCTCATTATTTAACCTTTGCATTATCATGTGTTTATTTTTTTTTGTGCCATAGGTTTAATATTTTCATCTAAACAAAAGGCCGAAGGGAATCGATCCAATGTGTGTGTATGTTGAACCAGTGGAACTTCCCAATAGACAAATATTGACATGCAATCTTTGCGACAAATTTTTTTATGGAGGAATTAACTGCTTGAAATACCACCTTGCCAAAATCCTTGGGTTTGATGTGGACAGTTGTATAAAAAGTAACTTGGAAATTATGCGTATTGCAAACCAATCACTCATTGATATGGCTAATAAGAGGGATGCGACCGAGGCTCACAAGAAAGAACTTGAACTTGCAAATAGAAACACTGGAACAAGTGCCTTTGAGGGGGGACCAGTACCACAATCCCACTCCTCAGCGACAGGGCCCTCAACTTTTGCAGTCCGCTCATCAACCTCACCTTTCTTTGTGTTGAGGTCAACACCTGAGGGGAAACCTTCTATTTGGTCAATGATTAAAAGAAAAGAGACGGAGGAGGCCGACAAGCTCGTGGCCAAATGTTTTCTTTGGAGTGATATACCTTTTAACATTGCCAATAATCCCTTCTACCATTCCATGTTTGAAGGTGTTGCAATTGTTGGCACGGAGTATAGGGGCCCTTCCTATCAGGATTTGAGAGGGCGTCTCCTTCAAGGGTAAAAGGCTGACTGCATAGAAAGATTAGCTCAGCTCAGGGAAACATGGAAGACCATCGGATGCACCGTGATGTCGGATGGGTGGACTGATGGGAAGGGCAGGTCAATTCTAAACTTTTTGGTTAGTTGTCTCAAGGGGACAATGTTTATCAAAAGTGTTGATGCAAGTGCATATACAAAAGATGCACAATTATTATGTGAGTTGTTGGATGGATTTATCCGAGAGATAGGCCCGCAATATGTTGTCCAAGTCATCACGGACAATGTTGCTAATTATGTTGCTGCTGGGAGGATGCTTATGGAGAGGTATCCGTCCTTGTACTGGAGTCCTTGTGCCGCCCATTGCATTGATTTGATGCTAGAGGACATCGAAAAACTTCGTTGGATCAAGGATATCATTGATTCAGCTCGGAGTGTAACGAAATATATATATAATCACACATTTGTTCTTTCACTCATGAGACAATTCACAGGGAACAGAGAGTTGGTACGTTCCATGATCACACGCTTCGCCACCAGCTTCATTTCTCTTCAGTCGCTCCTCAATAGTATGTTTGAGTTACAAACAATATTCTTTCTAATGAGTGGGTTGCTTGTGTCTATAGCACCAAACAAGATGGGCAAGCCATAGCCCAACTTGTGGGACATGACCAGAGATTTTGGAGTGGAGTAGGGGAGGTATGTACCATTAGTGAACCTTTGGTAAAGGTTCTTCGATTGGTTGATGGTGAGAAGCCCGCAATGGGCTATGTTATCGCACAGTTTGTAGATGCAAGAAAGGCTAAAGAATAGTAGGTCAAACTGGCGAAACAGGAACCTTCCCCACCCAATGCCACCACAATGGGGAGGCTCTTTCTATTTAGGGAGGCTAGGCCCAGGGGAGACGTCCCTGTTAACCTGGGGTTTTGAAAGGGCAAAGGCTAATAGTACAAAGACAAATTTCCCCCTCACAGATTACCGCCAATCAGATAGTCCCGGCTAAACAACCAATAATAGAGTATAACCAAAGAAAAGAAAAGCACCTGCTTGAGACAACACAACAAGGAGACTAATACATGCAATTTTGGTTAGTACTTCATAAATCAATGACTATCTGATATTCAATATAAGCAGTTTAAAAAGTAAATATTGACGAAGTCAATGTTTGCAAAATGGAAATGATAAATATGTCACTTGTCAATAAATACATGAATGATATGGCATCCAATATAATCAATCAATACTTAGTCTAATAAATGCCCTCAACTACCATTCAATTACTTACAAAGTGAAACGTTGCTGCATCAAGATGAAATAACCAAGGGTGACGTCAGTAGTCCAGGGTTAGTAGGTTAGGGTTAGTGTAGCTAGGGTTTCAATTCAAAAGAGTTTGAGAGTGTTTGGATCAAGGTCTTACTTCAATGTTGAGGCTGGAGTTCAGTGCCTTAGGGTTAAATGGAGTCAAAAGAGTGAAGGACACACAGGTTGAAGGAGACGAGATTTTAAAAGGACTGGAGGGAAAAGTTTCAAGGTGCTGCTAAAGCAGGGCCTTAAAGATAGAACCCTAGGGGAGAGAGGTTCACTCTGGTGTTGCAAAAGCAAGGCCTCATGCTCTCTCCTCCTTCCCGGCAAACGGCTAGCTTAGATTAAGCACAAAAACAAGACGAGAGAGCTTAAAGAGGGAGAGTGTTGCTGCGACAAGGCTCTTTCTTCAAACCCTAAGGGAAAAACGACCCTAGGTGTAGATAACCTAGGCCTAGGACGTCTCCCTCTCTTGGATTCTAAAGGTACGGCTAGCACAGGGGAAAGAAAAGAAAGGAGTGTAGCTATGGCTAGGCTCTCTTCTTCTCTTTCAATGGCTAAAGGTTTCTCTATCAGGGGACATGAGACAACGACCTACTTGTGTGTTTGTCCCCTAGGGTTTTGATTCAACAATATTTATAAGCAATATGCAAGAAATTTAAACTACAACCATTCAATAAGAAGTTTTGCAGAAAAAACACTTACAATTCATGAAGAAATAACCATGCAAACCCTAGTTGTAACACCTTCCTTCAAGAGAAACACCATAAATGCCAAAAATCTCTTCCTTCAACAAGTGCACATCACTTAGTTTAGCCAAAAACCCCAATAGGGCACTAAAAATCAGATCTCACTCTGAGTGAGTGATAATTGATGATAAAAATGAGAGTCAAAACCCTCAATAAATACTGTATCAATGACCTAATTTTACTTTTTAGGTCATAAAAAGGCTGACAAGGCCACAATATCAAAATCATACTGTTTTTACATTAAATGCTAAGTAAAAAGCCCTAATCAAGTAAAAATGAGAGTAAAAGCCCCTTCAAGGGAGGTGCTAGCCCTTTCTAGGGCAAATGAGACACCAAGGAGCAAAACGTTAGCCCCCAGGGGCCTCTCCAACATGCCACATGTGCCACTGCTGCCTCCAAAAGCATCCATGAAGCTGGATGACGTGATGGTGAAGATGGAGACGTCCCAAGCCTTCCAAGGCTGGCATTCCACTGAAAAGGGGTCATTCCCCCCAGGTCTAGTCCTGTCGGAGTGCCTCTGATGGAACATTCTCTTCCTTTTCGGTGCAAAAGCCCTGATCCATCTCCATCCTGTCTCTACCCCTTTATGGGGTCTCAACATCCATTTGGTGGGCTCTCCAGCCCCATGGAGGTCCGAACTGGTCATCTCCCCATGTGCACCAGTCCAAATGGTACCTGTCCGTCGGGCATGGTCCTGCACATCAAAAGCTACGCCCTCCTTGGGCTCATCCGTCACCCAGATCATAGGAATGTTAATCACATCTCATCATCAATATTATTAAACATATGCATAAAAACCCTAATACATCAGTCAATAGCTCAAAGACATTACAAAAACCTAGAATACAAGATTGGAGAAAAAGACAAGACGTCCTATTGGGCTAGTGTCCACAAGAAAAGGAAAGTTCCCAGGAAGATTTCACCCAAACCATGTAAGTGAGGTGATGTGGCTAGGGGATGTCTAGACATGTGGGTGCAGTGAGGGCCAAGGATGCATAATGTTATCTATGGGTGCCTTTGTAGAAGGCGAGTTGTACCTGTCATGGATGCATTTTTTCCAAGCTCGTTCTTGCCTTTATTCTTTTCTTTGCTTTTTCTTCCTCTTTTTCCTTTTATTCAAGGGCTAACCAGAGGACATTGCCTTGGCATGGTGACCAGAGATGACAGTGTTACCCACAAGTACTTTCACAGAGATGAGAAAGCTGGCTCGTGATGAGACCCCCTTTCCCTTGGCCATGCAACCAAAGGTCACTGCCCTGGCGTGGTAACCAGATGGTGGCAATGTCATACTGTTAGGTACCCATGAACCTAATAGGCTGGCTCGTGATGAGACCCCCTATCCTCTGACTAGGTCTTGTTTGTTATTTTCCGAGTCTCTTGTTTCTTGCTGAGAGGCGTTTTATTAACTTCTTGGGGATCCTTGGGCGAAGCATGTCGAGGTTTTATTTCTAGGCGTTTTTCTTTTACCAGCTGCTTTTACCTTCTGGGCCTTTAGCCCCTTCTTCCCACGAGATAAGGTGCAATCCTACAAACAGGTCAACCCAATGCTCGGACAAGGGGAAATGGGATAGATGAGCCGGTGATATGATGAAACAGTGGTTCTATGATGGGAGCAGACGATGGCTTTTCAGAAATTCCCCTAGTGGCAAACCAAGACCTATGGGCACAGGCTTGCTAGGGCACCCAGTCAATTTCCCCAAGCATGGTCATGTAGGCTAATGTAAGATCCAAGCAGTTGTTAGAGATAAAAGGAATCAGATGCATATATTTAAAGGTTTCAATGATCAAAAGTGACACATACCATGATACCTGGACCAATTACCTCATGGAGCAAGAACCTCTTCTGATACAAGACCAAGCCGACGGTGATGGATGTTGCTGCTGCTGACAAGACAAAGCTGATGGAAGAAGAAAAGGATGGGCCCTCCAGGGCCATGCTCGGGTCAATCCTGCTCTCGGTACTCCATGTCTAGGACCTGTGGGCCTCGAGACATGATCTCCTAGTTATCCCTAAAAATCGGGGATAACAGGCTACTTGTATGAGGCCGTGGATAGGGCCAAGGAAGCTATCTACCGATACTAGTGTTACCAGAACCAGACCGGAACTGGTAAAACTGGCCGGTCCGACCGGTTCACAGGGCTTACCGGTTCAAACCGGACATTCAAACCTCTTTTGATAGGTTCCGTACGAAACCGTTTTTTTCCCTCAAACCGACCAGTTCGATACAACTGTCGTACGACCGAAAAAGTGAGGGGATTTGCAATTTTTTAAAAAAAAAGAAAAAAAGAAAGAGATTAAGCCAACAACTTTTGACAATGAAGACCTTTCTTGGATGGATTTGGATCCCCATACACATCAAGAGAATGTGTGCACTGATGTTGCAACTTGCAACTATATCTTTGCCTTCTGGACCAGGGGAATCAAGCCAGGCTCGGAATCCCCCTGTTGAGTCTACTCATGTTGATGATGTAGATGATGACTCTGAGTCTGAGTCCTCTGAGTCTAAGTTTCAGTTTGTAGATTCAGACTATTAGATTGTGTAGTCTCTACTCTCTAGCCTCTAGCCTAGACTCTAGAGTTATTTTTAGACTTTATAGGCCATTTAGAGCCTTTTTGATGATGTATTTTGATTCAGATATTCATGATTATGGAGTGCACTTATTGTTAGTGCTATTTTGGTTTATAAAATGTTACTTGTTATATATATATGAGAAACTTTGCAAATTTTTGTATAATGGTTTGGATTCACATGGATACACATGAATATGTATTTGTTTTTCAAAATTTGAATATTTTATGTATTTTTAGTGACCCGTATTTTGATCCGGTTTTTTCCGGTTCTGGTTCGGTTCCGGTTTTTTGGGTCGACCGGTTCAACGACCGGTCCGGTTTTGGTAACTATGATCGATACTATGAGAACAAGGGGGAGGAAGGAGTCACCAAGAGAGCTCAGATATGGGGTGTGATTGATGAGCGATGGAATAACACTCTCCATCGTCCCATTCATGCAACAGAGCTCTACCTCAACCCTGCATTCGCTTATGCTTGTGGATTTAATTTTGATGATGAGGTCATTGATGGTTTCCTCCAGTGTGTTCAGAGGATGGTGCTGACTCTAGCTGAACACTCAAAGATTTCTAGACGGAATGAGATATATAGGATGGCATCCGGGATGTTGGGCTATGATATGGCTGTCCAAGATAGGACCACAAGGATGCTAGGTAAGCTTCAATTTCAAATTTTGTTTATTCCTTTCGATATATTATATATGACATTTATTACTTGATGGAAATCTGAAATATAATTTGTTGTCTTCCTTTCATTTTATTCATTGTAGATGTCTGGTGGAAACACTATGGAGGAAAGCTCCTAGATCTGCAGAAACTTGTCGTTCGAGTGCTTAGTGAAACTTGTAGTTATTCAGGGTATTAGCGCAATTGGAGTGTCTTTGAAAAGATACACTCCAAGAAGCACAACAGGTTAGAAATGTTAAAAAATACAACAATCAAAATTTAAATTGTTTATATTTTTTTTAATTTTAATTTTTACAATTTAGTATTTACTGTTTACCATCACTAACTATAGCTCTCAATGTTCATACAGGTTAGATTCTCAGCACCTTAATGACTTGGTATATGTCTACTACAATCTAAGGTTGTGGGTGAAGCAACTTGACAAAGAACCTGACATAGAGGCCATTTCATTGGATAACATTGACACCACTAGTCAGTGGAGGGTGGAATTCAGGAGTCTGAGATGGAGGAGGCATCCGAGTGGTTGGAGGAGCATGTAGATGATTTGAGGGAGGAGGGGACAATAGAGGAGGACGAGGAGGATGATGTTCCACTTCCAGTGGATATAGAGGTTGAGGAGGAGATTGGACTTCCAGTGGATCCAATGCCACCACCACCTCCACGGAGATCCATACCTGGAGTTGGACTTGGGTTTGTTGGGACTAGGAGGAGGCAACACACTTTTCCTTCCACCTCGTCCCCATCACTTACCACCTTAGATGGAGCTTCCAGTCCAAGCTCATCTGGAGTACCTCCACAACCACCTACTGCTTCTAGAGGAAAAGTGGTGCCCTTTACCCACAAAAGGGCTAGAGCAACACGACCTAGAGGGAATCAATGATTTGGATTCCTATGATCTATCATTTTCATTTTATCATGTACTATTTAGTATCTAGATGCCTCATGATAATTCATCTCATGAGATACATTTATTTTGATCATTTGATGTGATTTTGTATCTACTATCATCCTATCAGGAACATGTTTCAGAATTTTCAGTTTAGTAAGGATATGTGACCACTTGACATCTTATGCATCTTATTTATTGGTTGTATTTTCATATTTATGTAGCAATGTGTTTATTTGATGTTGTTGTTGCTTTACATGTTTAAAAAGTTGAAAAAAATGAGTGTTTTTGTATTTTTTTGAGGTCTTGTGACATTTTCTAAGATATTCCGGTATTTTCCACCGATGTTGCCGAGAAGTTACATTCCAGACCCTCGCCGATGCTTTCCCTGAGACGACATATATAGCATTGGCTGAAACATAGCTCAAAAATCTCTATGGTCTCTTGCTCTCTCGGAATGTACCACGAGGAGTTGCATGTCCCTCTGCCTCCTGTAGAGTTTGTCGAGCCCATGCAGGTCTCTTCTGGCCTACTGCAATGTCTCTGGGAACATCAACTGGAGCTACGGGATCAACTGGATTAGTAACTGTCTCCCTCTGAACTGCTGAAGGGGGAGAAGGTATTGTCTCTTCTTTCTTCTCGCTGTTAATCTCCATCTGAGATTCTCTGGATCTTCGAAAGGCTATCTCTTCCTCAAAGGTGACATCTCTGCTAACTTCGATTTGTCTCTGACCAGGGATGTAGATCTGGTATGCCTTCGAAGATTCGTTGTACCCCACAAATTTATCCTTTCTGCCTGAAGGGTCTAGCTTGGTCCTTTCCTTGGGTACATGAATGTATACTGGACACCCAAATATCTTGAAGTGTCCAACCTCAAGCTTCACTCCGGTGAAAGTTTCTTCGGGAGTCATGTTCTTCAGAATCTTATGAGGAGTCCTATTTTGAACGCACACAACTATCATGGATGCCTTTGCCCACATAATCATAGGTAGATTATGATCATGTATCATTGCTTTGGTTGCCTCAATAATGGATCTGTTCTTCCTCTCTACAACCCCATTCTACTGAGGGTTATAAGGAACAGTGTACTCCCTCTTGATCCCTGCCTCAATACAAAAATCACTGAAATCCATGGAGGTGTACTCTCCTCCATTATCTAATCTCAACACCTTGATCTTCCTCCCGGTCAGGTTCTCAACTTGAGCTTTAAACTCTTGAAATCTCACAAGGACTCCACCCTTGGTCTTCAAGAAGTAAATCCACGTCTTCCGAGAGTGATCATCGATGAAGAGCACATAGTACAAATATCCGCTCAAGGAAGCAACAAACATAGGTCCACAAACATCTGTATGTATCAAGTCCAAGATCCCCTTGGATCTACTGTCACTGCTTAGAAAGGACCCCTTTACATTCTTGCCAAGAGCACAACCTCTTCAAATGCCATCATGCTCAATATGTATCTTTGGAAGACTTGTCACCATCTTCCCCAGAGCTGGAAGGGATCTTTAATGTAAATGAGCAAGTCTCCTATGCCATAGCTCGGTCAAGTTGATAGTATCATGTAATAAGGCGTGGACTAGTCGGACAATCAATCTGTACAAACTGTTTTCTCGAACACCAATCACGCGGGCAGAATCCATGCGTGAGTTCTTGTGACATGCAAGAACTTTTCCTTCAAAGAATATAACCTTGTAGCCCTTATCCTCTAAGGTAGAAACAGAGATAAGGTTCCTTTTCATCCCAGGTACATATAGTACCTCACTTAATTGAAGAGGTATGTCAGAATCTAGTTGGAAGGAAGAAGATCCAACTCCCTTCATAGTGTATCTAGAATTATCACCAAGTACAACATGCAGATGAGACTCTTTCTCTACAAGACCAGTGAGATGTTTTCTATATCCAGTCATGTGTCTGGAAGCACCACTCTCAATCAACCAAATATCACTATCAGTAGGAACTGTACCTGAAGGCTGAGAGTGCTGAAATGAAGAAGAATGCTTCATCTTTTATGTCTTCATCTCTTTGAGGTGGTTCTGAATCAACATCGACAGTGGATGCATGTTGTCTTCCTTTCTTCCTGGTAGGACAATCTCTCGCAATGTGTCCATACTTGTCACATCTGAAACATTGAATTTTTGATATCTCTTTTCTATGTTCATGACCTGGAGCTACTGAAGTTTTCTTGTCATTGAATGCCTTGTTGAAACTTCTTCTTTTTCTTCTGCCTCTCTTTGCATGAGAATCAAGGGCTTGATTGTCATCATGATGGGAGTCTTGCGTGCCCCTGGCTATAAGTCTGGTTTCCTCCTGAGTGCAGTTTGCCCATAGACGATCAAACTGAGGTAAATCTACTCTTCCACTGATACTTTGAATGAAGGGTTCTCAATGACTTGGAAGAGCATTGAGAGTAATCATGACAAGCTATCTGTCTGTTATGGTTTCTCCAATGGCACCTAGCTGATCTCTTATCTCTGAAATCTTCATGAAGAAGGTAGCAATAGTGTTAGCTTTCGTCATCTTGAGGTTTTGAAGTTGGTGTTTCAATGTAAGAGCTCTGTTAGTGGTGTTGCTCTCAAACATCTTTTTCAGTGCATCATACATTAGATAAGTTGTTTTCAAGGTAGAAATGCGAGGTCGTAGATGTTCTCTTACTAAGTAGATGATTATCTTCCTAGCTTTGACGTCTTTTGTCTTCCATTTAGCCTTCTCTTCATCGGTCGCTGTTGCTGGTAGAGTCTTTTCTATCAAACTCAATAGGTCACTCTCTTCTAGAGTGATGTGTAATCTTGACTTCCATGAGTTGAAGTTGCTTGATCCATCAAGCCTATCTTCCACCAAAGTTTTGTTCCTCATGGCTTGTAGAGTTTTCACAAACCCTAACGGCTAGGCTACAAACCCTAGCTTCATAAAACCTGACGGCTAGGCTAAGCTAGAAGCCCTAGGTTTCGTTGGACTTATGACTTCCAATAAAAAGCCTTGGAAGAACCTCAACAAGCTACAAAATTCCCCAACGCCCTGCAGAAATCCTAGAGGCCGAAATCTGCAGAAACCCTAGAAACCCTAGGGCTGAAAATCCAAACTTCTTTAATTTTGAATCTATGAGTTGAAGGTGGTGCACTGTACTAGGCCGTACCTGCTTGTGCAAAAATTAGGCCCAATGTTCCAAGGGAAAGTGCTAAAACTAGCTTGATAAGGAAAAGGGTAAGGGTCGTTTTTGCTGTTGCAGCAAGAAGGTGACGACTAGCTTGGAAAAGTGTTGGAGTAGCTTATGCAATGGCTTTTCATGAACACTGCTTTGATACCATGTTGAATTTTTAATGAAGGCTCAAGCACATGTAGTTTCTTTTCAATTTAGCATGAACTTGAACCATAAACAATGCAACAACACAATAGTTGCAATAACCAAGATCACAAGAAGAATAACCATGCACAAGACACAAGAAGTTATCCTGGGAAAACCCTTCTCAAACAAGGGAAAAACCTAACAATCCTTTGCTATAGAGTCAAGAGAAGATCACCCTTTCACCACAAACCCTAGCGCACACAAGAGGGTGCTTTAGGACCAAGAAAGACTAGCGCCTAGAAAAGTGCGCACCAAATTTCAGATCTCCACAATGAGTTATGTGTGACTGAGACACGATCCACAATGGGGATGTATCTCTTTTATTTATACATGACCTAGCTCATGTAATATATGCATCTATTGGCACAATAGAGCCGACTTGTACAACTCAATAATATAATTAATCTTTTACACAATATTAATTATCTTTACACAGTAGGGCCGACTTGTACCCTTCATAATACAAATTAGGGTTTCACGATAAACTTACTCTTAGACAATACAACAAGGGATCTCCCACACATCCTCTAGTGCTCTTCCACTAAGGACAAGTCCACATGTGCTCAACCACAAGGGACGTCACCCTCAACGGATCAACTCAACTAAATCCATAGGAGTACGAACTAAAGAGCCATCTCAAGTCATCTCAACTAAGTCCATAGGAGTACGACGTGAGACCATCTCAAGTCATCTCAACTCAGTCCAGACGAGCACGACAGGAGCCCAACACAAGTCATCTCAACTCAATCCAGAGGAGTACGACTAGCCTATCACATAGGTGTTCTCACAGATCATCTCAACTCAGTCCAGAGGAGAACGATCTGGAGAATGTCTCATGAAGCTGCAATCATCAACACCCTGAAGCTACGCTCCACCCGATGTCGGTCTGCATAAGTCTTTTGTTGATTTTGTGCCATTCGCAAGTTGTCCTTTAGGACCCTCAGGATGTCCTGCCTCTCCTGAATCCAATCCTTGGCTTTGGGAGCCCTGCTCCCGCCAAATGCCAACTCTACAAATGATGGGGCCTCATAGTCGTACAATGCCCTGAATGGGCTCATCTCGATAGACATGTGATGGGTGGTATTGTAGCAATACTCACGAAGATGCAACGATCTAATCCACACATTTGATGCCCGGAAACATAGTGACGTAGGTATCCGTCAACCCATTTGTTGACGATCACAGTCTGCCCGTCTGTCTGTGGATGATAACTTGTACTAGGTGTCAACTCTATTCCTGCCAATCTAAACAACTCCTACCAAAAGGAACTGAGGAATCTGCTATCCCTGTCACTCACAATAACCCTAGGTAGTTTGTGGAGTCTGAATATCTCCCTGAAGAAGAGCTCTGCTACTTGTGGGGCTTTGTACAGAGAAGATATGGCAAAGAAGTGAGCGTACTTGGTCAATCTGTCCACACCACATAAACGCAGTCCTTGCCCTGCACCTTTTGCAACCTTGTGATGAAATCCATAGAAATACTTGTTGATTTGTGTACCTTGGGAGGTGTTCCCCATGTGTTATCCCTTCTTAGCACATGTGGGAAAGTCATTTGGCACTTTGTCCTATGTCCTTTATGTCTATTTTGTACTTGACTTTGGTTAAAGTGCAAAATGTCACT
>ML806459.1:48761-60355 GCA_009831015.1 Picea engelmannii
AGAAATGTAAGGAACCTGATGCATATATCTGAAAGTTATAATGATCAAACATGACACATACCATGACACCTGGACCAATTACCTCATGGAGCAAGAGTCTTTTCTGATGCAAGTTCAAGCCGATGGTGACGGCTGCTGCTGCTGCTGATAGGACAAATTTGGCGAAGAAGAAGAAGGATGGGCCCTCTAGGGCCATGCTCAAGTCAATCCTTCTCTCGGTACTCCATGTCTGGGACCTGTGGGCCTCGAGACATGATCTCCTAGTTATCCCTAGAAATCGGGGATAACAAGGTCAGTGGTGAATTAGATTGGGAAAGCTATAAAGGGAGGAATTTGACCTAATTCCTCATTATGCATTGTTATGATTTGATGTTGAGAGTTCCCAGAGGAGGAAGAGAGCCAACCTTACTGTTTTGTGTATTTCTGGAGGAAACCACCACCATTGATCGGTTTCGGTATTGAGAGACACACCCTAGCCCATCGGAGATACAATCCAGGTATTTCACCGTACTTTTCAGGAGTATCCATTGCAGAGTGCGCAACTTACCCAGTGAGGGTGCAAGTCAGTTTGAGGGTTTGGAGAGATGCACGAAATGCGAGTCCAAATTGCGGTTTCCTTCCAAACCATTTGAGATCCAGCTAGGGCGCTTCTATTGAGCCATCTATCGTCAGATTCTGACGATGCAATCTTGGATATCGCCTTATCCAGCCATTTAGGGTACAACTCTTCCGGATAGACATTTGGGGTTGCATGTAGAGTATCAGAGCAGATACGAGCAATTCCTTCCGACCTAGTTCCGCATTTGGCGAGACGATCGTTTTGATCCATATAGCATCAGATTCCGTTGGTGGAATCCTTTGGGGCGCATCCAGTGTCCCAGGAGGTGCGCAAACCCCCCAGGGGTCCAGATCCAGTGCCTCAGAGACCAGATCCGAGATCCGACACTCATCCATTTTAGTCTAGAGGCTAGGGTGCTTCTATTGGAGCAATTTTCAACGCATTCTGACGGTCTATTCTTCTGGACGAGTTTTCCAGCTAGTAGCGGTTACCATACTTCTCCGTAATTGCATATTTTGCCGATCTATTCGTGCACGCATAAGATCTTCTATCATCTTCTGATCACGGGTATTTTTATGCTATTTGATTGTATTCCAATGATGATCCATGAGATCTAGCTGACGTTTATATTCTATATTTCCAATAGACTATTGTATTTCCATGCTTGAACCGTATAATACATGATATTTGGCTGTTGATGTTCTTTACTTCTGCATGCGTCCTTTATATGCTGTTAAAACCATAAATATGCAACATGCACATGCAATAACCAATATGCACATGCAATAACCCACATGCACATGCAATAACCATCAAGATCTCAAACATACAACTGAAACGCATCCAGAAACCCCCAGTGTATCAGATCTGCAAGACAGAACAATAGATTAGTAGAAAATATCTTGATCAGCGGGATCAGGGATATTTCACTGGGCAAGTCTATATTCATTCCCCTTAGAACAACCCTTCTTCCTTCCCCGTCTCTGAACTCCATCCTCATGATTTTAGTAGTTCATTTTGATGTTCCCTAATGAATAGAGCCACTGGATGCCCAAAACTATGTTAGCGTCTGCTAGGTCCACCATGTAGAAATCATCAGTCAGTGTGTAGTTACCCAACGTCACGTGCATTCCTCAGATCCTGTGAGTACACTCTAGGTTGTACTCGTCTGCTACTTCCACACTGAATCCCTCAAATTCTTTTGTCGGAAGGCCCTTCATGTCAACTAGGGTTGTGTCAATAAAATTGTGGGTGGCCCCACTATCAATCAGTGAAGTAACCCGGTGTCCCTTTACAACCCCTCTAATTCAGAAGGTGTGATATCTGCGAACTCCTGATAGTGTGGCTATGACCGCCTTCTTGGGCTCCTTATGTGGTGATTCATCTTCTTTGACTACAGTCTGTGGCTACTCCTCCTTAGGGCTATCGTGTGTCTCTCCCTGGTCATGGTTTGTTTCCTCATCATCTTCTTCATCAGAAAGCACCTCTATGTCGTGTGCCTTTCCTTTACCCATGCACCTATGGCCTGGCTCCCAAGGGTCCTTGCACATGAAGCAAAGCTTCTTTCGTCTGAGCTCCCTTCGAGTCTCTTCATCCATGCGATCCTTCCCAATCCTGTCTTTCTGAAATGACTTCTTGTCCTGATCTTTGGGAGGAATGTAAGGTTTGGTTGGCCCCTTTGTCTTTGGCACCGTATCCGTCATGTCAAGTGTTTTCATAATAACATCTTGTAGTGGGGTTGGTTTGAAGGCCTTGACCCACCCACGTAGGGGCCCGGCTAAGCCCTCTGTGAATAACATTACCAATCTGTGCTCCGATACCTCTGTTACTTGTACAACAACCTTCTTGGACTTTCCAATGAAGGCCTCGGGTGTCCTTGTCTGCTTCAACTGTGCCAACTCATGGAAGGAGATATCTGGATCCTTCATGTCGAACCTGTCTATCAATCTCTGCGTGAACTCCACATAGGATGTGATGCTAGTATGCCCGAGCGTTACCAACCCATGGTACCACCATTCGTGAGCCTCACCGTGCTAGTGCAATGTGGCAAATTTGATGGCCTCTGCTTCCGTCATCAAATTGAGTTGGAGGTAGGTGTCCAACTTTTGGACCCACGATCTAGCTGAGCATCTAGATGAGCCGTCATAGGGTGGGATGGATAGCTTCCCTACCTTCCGCTTTAGATCAACGTTCTGCTGCTGCCCTGGTGCTCCTCTATGCCCTTGTTTAGGTCTGTTCCTGTACTTACTGCAGTAGTCCTGCAAGGACATGGTTGCCTGAAACTCTTCTCCAAGTGCCTGGTATTCCTGGAAGTATGTGGAAAAATCCTCACCATGGCTCTGTTGTGCTGGCTGCTGCTCTTCAATGAAGCTAGATAGGAGAGGTCTGGGTGTCCTACTCATCGTTGGCTGCACACTGTGCCTGGGCATATGGGAAGTGTTTCCCCCCATCTGGGCTCCGTTGTTGCTCCCTTCAGCTTGAGGGTTGTGCTGTCCGATAACCGGAGTCCTGCTGTTACCCCCCTCTGCATGAGATCTGGTCTGGTCATTGCCCCCATTGGTGTTAAGACCCTGGAGGTTCCCCAGTGGGCTCTTCAACTGTGTGAGGGTGTCAATTCCTTTGGTAAAGGCTTCCTTCATTTCATTCTGCCCTTTTGCCAAGTCACGTAAGATGTGCAGCACGTTGTCTTCATTATTGTCCCCTTTGTTCCCTGTTTCTTCTTCTTTTGATACTTCAAATGTTCCTTGTTTTCCTGGTCGTTGTCTTTTTGTCATCTAGTCAGCCACAGGCTAGCAAGATCAAAGCTCTAATACCACTATAATAAAACTAGGATTTCTAGGGTCTTAAGACAACTGGCAAACAAGGTGATTGTACAATAGTTTTACAATAGGCAGAGAGTTTCCCTACTGAACCAGATCAGAATTATACCAGTACCGATTTCCAGCAGCGATATCAACAAGTAACATCTAATTTCCAGTGGTTTTTAGTCCAACAAATAATAGTCTTCAAGCAACACTAATGACTAGTATCCATCCGGTAATGAACTTGTATACAACGAATATAGTAGTAAACAATGATTACAACTCACAGTGATAGTGCCAAACAGTTGCCATGATAATATCCAATCAAACCAGCAATAACAAACCAACAGTAGCAAACCAACAATAATTGCTGTCCTAAACCAGTATTAAAACTGTAGCCAAGACCAACAGAAAATAGTACCACAACAGTGTCAATTTCCACTAACACTCAGCAGAAACCCTCTTAAGAGGCTGCTGTCCAATCAAACCAGGAGTACAAAAATTTAATGCTGTCTTTAACAATTTACCTAGATCATTTACAAGTTCTGAGAGCTATCAACAAGAGAAAGTACTAGCCTACAGTAGACCTCGATCATATAGTGGATCGGTCCTGCTGCCCTGGACTAGATCTGCCATCCAAAGCACAAACTGCCAATCAGCAACAAGGCTCGGCCCTCCTTCAGTCTCCTGCGGCAGCTTCCACCAATGACAGGAACTCTCGGCCTGTGTAAGCAGTTCAACGCACCTCTTCAATGGTTACTGTAGTTCCTTGACAGGATTTGGCCTCTCACCAGTGTTGATGATTACATCTGCGTGAGACATCCCCAGGACACAGACTGAGTGAGTCGGCTTGAGAGAGAGCCCATGAGTTGGGTGTGCCGATGAGATGGGTGTGTTGTTCCTCTCTGAGATGGAGACAAAACGTTGTGTGCCCTTGTGTGGGGTGAGGAAGCTCATGAGTTAGGTGTTCCCATGAGATGGGTGTGTGGTTCCTCTCTGAGATGGAGATGGAACGTTGTGTGCCCCTGTGCGGGGTGAGGAAGCCCACAAGTTGGGTGTGTCGTTCTCTTTGAGACGGACATGAAACGATGTACTGGTCTCCTCTGTGCAGAGAGTTGAGATGATGTGATACTCCAGATGATTCTCCTGTGAGATGTAGTGAGATAGAGATCTGCTGAGTAGGACGTCCCTGTGGCTGAGCACAGGTGAACCTGATCCTAGTGGTTGAGCACTATTGAGTGTGTATTCTGATGATTCTCCTGTGAGATGCAGTGAGATAGAGACGTGGATGTCCCTATGGCTGAGCATAGGTGGGCGTGCCCCTAGTGGTTGAGCACTAGCGAGTGTATGAGATCCCTTGCTATATTGTCCAAGAGTCAGACTTACCTGTAACCCTATTTGTGATGTAAAAGGTATAGGTCGGCCCCACCATAAAGTGAAAGATAATTGATGTAAAAGATAATTAATATGGTAATTATTAATTATATTGTGAGTTATTGAGGTCGGCCATGTTGTGCCAATAGACACTACTTTTGAGATGTCCAGTCTAATATAAATAAAGGTAATTTTCCCGTTGAGGAAACATAACACAAGTGTGAGTTTGGAAATTTCAGCAAGTACTTGTTCTTGGGCTGAAGTGCGCACCTCTCTTGGGTGCTAGGTTTCTAGGTTTTGTGAGCACCCTTTTGTGTGCTAGGTTTATGGTGTGGGAGGTCTTTCTCTTGAAGAATATAGCAAAGGATTGGCTGGGTTTTCTTCCCTTGTTGAGAAGGGTTTACTAGGATACTTCTTGTGTACTTGTGCATGGTATTTCTTCTTGTGATCTTGGTTGCTGCAACAAATTGTTAATGGTGAAACTACAAATGTCTATGGTTCAAGTAAAATGCTAAAATTGGAATGAACTTCATGCTTGAGCCTAGCTCAATGAAAAATCAACATGGTTTCAAAGCATAGGTCTTGAAGAACCCATTGCACAAGCATTTAAAGCCAATCGTCCTTCCTTCTGCAGTTCCGTACGACCTCTAGGGTTTGCTGCAATTCCGTACGACCTCTAGGGTTTGCTGCAATTTCATATGACCCTTCTTTTCTGAAGTGATTCAACCCCTAATACTTGGACGGTGAAGCTATTTTTGGCATAGGAAGGTACGACCTCCTCCAACGCACCTCCAGAGACTCTCAAAATAAAATTCTGAGCATTTTAAATTTTTGGCCCTAGGGTTTCGCATTTTTCTACAGGCTTTTGGATTTAGGGTTTCTACAACTTACTGAAGGAGCTCCTCAGCTCACCAATATTCCTGTGACTCTCTTAAGGCTTATTGTTGGCAGTCATAAGCCCAACAAAACCTAAGGTTGCTAGCCTAACCTAGCCGTTAGATTTTCTAGCCCTGTTGACTAGGGTTTGAGAAGAAATTTGAAAATATGAAGAACAAAACCTTGGTGGAAGATAGGCTTGATGGATCAAACAACTTCAACTCCTGAATGTCAAGACTTCAGATCACCCTTGAAGAGGATGACCTATTGAGTGTGATACAAAAGACTTTACCAGAGACAGCTATTGATGAAGAGAAGGAAATAAGAAAGGAAGATGACGTCAAGGCAAGGAAAATAATCATCTACTCAGTAAGATATCATCTCCTACCTCGTATTTCCAACCTGAAGACAGCTTATGAAATGTATGAAGCATTCAAGAATATGTTTGAGAGTGACAACACCCTCAGAGCTCTTACCTTAAAGGGCCAGATCCAAAGCATCAAGATGACAAAAGGTGATACAGTTGCTACCTTCTTTATGAAGATGTCAAAGATCAGAGATCAACTAGGTTCCATTGGAGAAGTCATATCTGACAGAGAACTTGTTTTGTTCACTCTCAATAATCTTCCAAAACACTGGGAACCATTTCTTCAAAGTATCAGTGGAAGGGGAAAATTACCCACTTTTGATCGTCTGTGGACAGACTGTACCCAAGAAGAACTTAGACTTAAAGCTAGAGGAGTGGAAGAGTCCCCTGATGACAATCATGCTCTTGCAGTTCATACAAAGAAAGGAGGAAGATTTAAAAGAAACTTCAGGAAAACATTCAAAGATGAGAAAACTTCATCAGCTTCAGATTATGGTCAGAGAAGAAACATGACAGAGATCCAGTGCTTCAGATGTGACAAATATGGACACTATGCGAGAAATTGTCCTACCAGTAAGAAAGGAAGACAATATGCTTCCACCGCTGACATTGATCCAGACCCACCTCATAAGAATGAAGACAAGAGATATGAGGATTACTTCCTCTAAACCAAATGCAAGATTGAGCATGACTGTTGACCCAGGTGAATTGTTTTTTTCAATCTTTAAGACTATAGTTGATTCCATCCTTGACAGTGAAGGGTATTATCTCTAGTGTGGGAACCCTCATGACTTGGACCATTATCCCTCATGCAGGAATCCAACCTTTATTGATTGGTTATTATGCTAGTACAAAGGTCTTCGAAATACTTGTGGACCACCTATTCAACTAGGGGTCAAATCCATGTACCATGAAGATATGCATCATCAAATGCTACCAAGTCAGAGATTATTTGGTTCTATAGGGCAATTCTTGCCTCCAACACATATTTTTGTAAATGGAATTTCCGCTCCCCTGCGTGGGATAATAATGTAATAGGTCTGCATGGATCATAGTTAGGTCAGTTACCTTAGGATTTCTTCATTAGGAGAGTTCCTTTCACTGAGTGTTTTTTTTCCTCAGGTTATTAATTTGGCCTAACCAACCTAATTAATTTCCCTTGAGTTTTTCACTCCCATTAAATAATTCATCCAAAGTGGTGAAAGACGTTCTAAAGGGTTCATCCTATGGTAGCTAGTGTTTAGGAATGATGTAAATGACCATGTAAGACATCTCAAAAAGTTTCGCAAAATTCCGTCGAGTCTAGATAGTTTTTTTTAATTAATTAAAATTTCCTAAGGTTGGAAATTTAATTAATTAATTAATCTTTGATAAATATTGTAAATACTAGGTGCTTGGGCTTTTGATAAGGGTATTTGTGCTCAAAAGAAATGGAATGAGACCCCCTACACCCTTGGACCAAGTTTCAGCTCAACCAGACAACTTTTGCTAGGTGCTTGTCCACAAGGAGTCTTAGTCAGGAAAAAAAAAAATAATTAAAATAATTGCAAAGCCATGACATAGGAAAAATGTCAATTTTGTAATTTTGGAGTAAATGGAGTAAATGGAGTAAAGTAAAAGTGGATAATAATGAGAGAGACATATCCGAACCTACCCAACCCCTTTCCCAACCTTTACATACCCCCTGGACCCACCTCTCACTTTAACGCTCACGCCCCCATGGGGATTTGCGCCCCCTCTCTTGGGAAAAGTGGAAACTTGCTTTGAGGCAAGTTGTGGGCCCCTCCCTCATGAGGTGCGCCCTTCCTAGCCTCCCAATGTCCCACTTGGAGTGTGTCTCACCCACTCCACCACACTCCCACTTTCTATTCCCAGCAAAACCTAAAAGCTTGCGCCCTCCCTCCTTGAGATCTCATCTTACCTTAGGTTTTGACACTTGGCAAAGATCCTAGAGGGGTCACTTTGCCTCTCAAGGTATAAATAGACCCCTTCCCTCACTCATTTCACACCATTATCTTGAGTATTGTTATGCTACCATTTTCTTACCATCTGTCTATCTCTCATTGCTCATCTTGCTTCCATTCCATTGTGCTCTTGGAGAGCTTGGAGCAATTTTGTTGCTACAACCTCCTCCTTTGGTAATAAAGAAAGATTTTGGAGGAATCGTGGAGTACAAGATTGTGTCTTGGTGTTCCATTCATATGAGGTGATCGGTTTCTTTGAATATTTTTGTGGAATCTTGAGTAGTTTGCTTGGGTAAATTAGTTTTCTTAGCTAGGTTTAACAATAGTGTAGTTGTTGGCCTATATGTTTTGTATTTGCTAATGATATAAACTTTGTTGTGTTATTGGTTCATGCAATACATTATCTACTCTTTGTCTCACGTTTTTGTTCAAGGTTTGCAAGTTGTTTCAAGGAGCTTTGTTGGGATAGATTTGAGCAAGAATCTACCCTCATAGCTTATTAAAACTTCATAAGTTTTTCCATTTCTTTTTCTGTTATTCTATCATTCAGATTTTGGTTGCTAACGCTCTTAGATAGGTCATTTAAATACATTATTTTTCTGGTTTTTATATGCATAAAATTTCTTTTGCAAAACAAAGATTTTCTTAACATTTGTGGGTGTGTTGCAGCATTTTCAGCAAACAATAGCTTGTTGGTTTTTGCAGGTTCTCGCCAGGTCAAGGATACATGTTGTCTGCTTTTAGTCACAACACACTTCCAAAGGCCCCCTTTTGATGTGGTAATAAAACCCCTTCCTTCTCCATCTCTCTAAGCATTGTAAGCAAGCCCAAAGGGGGTCCCCAAGTGGCTTGCCTTCTTGTTTTGATTTCTGTTTTCATTTTCAGTTTTAGTTTGGTTTTTTTTTTTTTTCTAACCCCCATAGTATAGCTAACTTAGTTATGAATGTCTAATATGCTTATGCTCATGGTTAAAATCATCTAATAGTAGATCTCACACATAACTAAATGCTGGTTTAAGCCCGTGGAGACATAGGATAAAATCTTTTTCTTTCGTTATTTCTTTACTTGCAAGATCTCGTTCCTCAAGCATTTATCTTTCACATTTGCAAGAAAACATGGGTATCTTAATGGTGTAAAATAATCATTTCATTTCCGCAAGTTATTTCAAGTTCTCTTTATGCTTTGCATGCAATAATCTTACAATCTAAAAACTTCATTTTCCACTGTTTTAACACTTCGGTTTTGGGCCCTTTGGGCACTTTTAGGGCAAGTGAAACTTACAGTGATACACTCAAACACTTAAAAACACTTAGTCCATAGGTTTAATAACCAACTAGATTTAATAGGACACCTTTACCAAGCCATCTTTGCCATTTAAAACGGGGACTAGAGGAAGCAACGGAAAGGTGATAGGTCGGGGACGGTCTCGTGGCGCGGAGTGTCTTTCTCCGGGAGTACTCTTTTTCTTGGGCTGACCTGTGGAGCTAGGGTAGGCTTCGTTGCCATACTTCTTGAGCACCCAACAGTTACTTGGTAAAAACGGGGGGAGTATTGGGTTGACACTTAGATAGGATTGAGACTTCACTTAACTTTTTTTAAATCAATCCTTAATATACAACTTTTGGGCAATCAATTTAATATACTTTTGGCAATCTACATTTACACTTGCAAGCACTTTCTTACTGTTACATTTACATGCAAGTTATCTTTATAAATTGTGGATTAATTATCTAAGTGGTTATATATGTGTGTTGGAACATTTTCCTTCTCAAGCATTTCTCATTTAAATTGTTGTTCCTGTTTTGGTGTGATCCCTCAAGAAGTTGTGCATCCTCTTGGAGGCACTATCTTGTAGGGTCTTGAGTGATTTTTGTGTGCCATTGATAGCAGTCCAATAGAGTAAGTGCATCATTTTGAGGAGACACTCTATTGTGAGCATGCTTGGCTTGTTATATTGATGAATGCATCTTCTTGAATATCTTTAATTCCTGCACATACAAGTAATTGTTAGTTGGTGCCTAGTATCATTGTATTTCTATACCTTGTATCTTTTGTATCTTTGTTTAGCATTACTTTGTTGTAATCCTTAGACATTCTTTATTGTATCTTTGTATCTAGTTGTATCTAATCTTGTTGTAATCTTGTAATCTTGTAACTTTGTGTAATCAACACCCTTAAACTTAATTGACCCCTTGCCCAATCTTAGGCACTAGTCTTCCCTCGGGAGCAATCTTCCCTCCCGAGTTCCTAATTCCGGCAGGTAGCTTTTCGGCCTTGCTATGTTCTTTGTTCGGCGTAGCTTCACAATCAAACTGTGGATGGTATGCATCATGCCAATTTCGCATGTCCACCGTCCTGTTGAAACCCATGGATCCACGAGCTCATCGTGATGGATGCTCATTAACCCATACAACAACTAAGTTTAAATTTTGAATTCTCAGAAGGCGCCATAATTTGAATTTGAATTTCCCTGCCCGCTCTGTGGGATTTTGATTTGAATGGACTTGGAAGGAAAGAGATGGAAATCCCACCGGAGGCTAAAGACGAGGAGTCGCGAGGCGCCACGGTAGAAGAAGTTGTTGCTGTCATTCTTCATCTCCATGCCTCATTCAAGTTGATACCGCAGAACCGGCTGTTGCGTTCTCTTATGCATCTAAGCAAACTTTGGGTTATGACAATGCTCTCATGTCGTTGCTCGAGCAGATCGATAATATGGATAACAATGACAACAAGCCAGAAGAGATTGATGTTGGCATAAACGGGGTTATTAATTCTCTGGAAGATGAAATTTGGTTGAAGGCCCAAATAGATCATACTATTGAGTCCATCGATGAGACGGGTTCAATGTAGCGAGTAACTGGAGACTGGAGTAATGAAGCGACCTCGGTGACGCCTGATATAGGGGAACTGACGTATTATGACGGTGTGGGCGCCTAGCTTGGTTTTGCTTCAGACCTAATTACTCCTCATGAACTTGGAATCATCATCAACCATATGCATGGAGATTCAATGGCCCATATTATGTATTCCGATGTCATGTATGGCTATGTTGAGACTACGAAGGTTTTTTATGGGTCTATGTGGCAAGATGATATTTGGCATTTGAACGAACATCCAGTCATTTGAGATGATTTGGAATCGCCACAACAAGAAGAGTTTGGAATTACTAGTGGAGTCCAGATTCATGACGTTTGGAACGACAGTACACCAATCCAATGTGTGCACGAAAATGACCAAGGATTGTAATGTCAGACTGAAGAAAAACTTTGCTTGGTAATGCGAGATAAAAATCACGCACAAAGCCGAAAATTAGTTTTATTTTCATGTTAAGATCACTGTATTATGTGAAAAGGGTTTAACAGTTGGGAATTGATGGTCAATTTGGCTACTAGTCCTTTTAAATTATATTTATTATTATTTATTATAAGTAACACACTTGGGATTCCTAGTCTCAGAAAAAACACATGGAGAACTTGGGAAAACTTCATGGGATAATCTACAAATGCGGAGAATTTCCGTACTTACTTTTGTTAGCTACACTTATTAGCCGAATTACTTGGGTTTCTATAGAGAAATCAGCTTAGAACATCAGGGATTCGACAACCAGTTTACGAGCTTAGGAAACGTTCTCTTTTTCTTTCAAGCCTCCTGTA
>ML806459.1:60405-106394 GCA_009831015.1 Picea engelmannii
GGGGGGGGGGGGCGGTGCCGACTTGTTTTATGACTTGATGGAGGGGCTGGTTTTATGACTTGTAAAATAGAAAATAATGCTGGTAAAACTATTGGGGGTGATAGAACATAATGCTGGTAAAACTTCACTTTAGATAGAAGGAAAAAGTTGGGAAGTGCAACTCAGTATTTAAATATTGTAATAATCCGTTCCACTGTGAGGAAAAAAGTTATAAAATATTGATTATTGGAAAAAATATAAAGTAATTTTATAAAATTGTTTTTATTTTTTTATCAATTTATAAAATAATAATAATAATAATAATCTATTTTTAAGGGTCACGACTAAGCCACCACATCAAATTGGTGTATGAGACCCCCTTGTTTGTGGGACAAGGGGCCCCCCTTCGCTCAAGGATTTGACTGGTAAAATCTATGAAGGTATACATACCCTACCTCCTCTAGATTTGAACTTGTGACCTCTTAAGAGGAAACACAGCTTCTTAACCATTAGGCTTACTCAGATTTTTAACGACAAGATTGAGATAAATAATATGAAATATTTATGTTAGTTAAATTTTTGGGGGTTGGACATTATAACGTACTCTCTTTCCATTACTCTGGTAAAATTATACCATAATATATAAATCAAAATAAAATAAAATAAACACAGAACATCCATCTTCTTACTGCTTAATATATAAATCAAAATAAAATAAAATAAACACAGAACATCCATCTTCTTACTGCCGAACTTCAAAAAAATCTGTGATTATATTGAACTGCTCTCTAAACGGTTCTAATTCTATTATAACAGTTAATGTCGGCTCGTAAGTATCAATGTCAATTATCATCGCCATAATGTGAAATTGACATGAGTTCTATTAAGATAATAACAATTTGATTATAGTTTACATTTTGATAATAACTTCTGATAAACTTGTGAATAGTTCACATTTAAATTACATAATAACAATTTGATTATAGTTTACATTTTGATAATAACTTCTGATAAACTTGTGAATAGTTTACATTTAAATTACAGTAAAGTCTCTCTTATGAATAATTGCATGTAACCTCTTACCAACGTTTTCATTATTTTATTTTTTATGGTAAGATTTCAAAGTACAGTAAACTCCCCACTCCCCGGTGAGACACTGCTATGTTTTTTCAACCAATTACTAGGATAAATATTAATATATTTAATTGAAAATTTTACTATTTATATTTACAAAGAAGATACAATAGAGATATTTGTATGTTATGTTAGTTAATAAATTTCACAATGAAAAATATGGAAATATCTTCCATCTTTATAATAAAATTTTGTAATTTCCAAAATTCTCTAAAATTCATTTTTTTTAAACAATTTTATCTTGTCCGGCAGATTTGGAAAATTGTTAAGATTTGATGGAAAATCAATGGAATAATAAATATGTAGAGTGCCATATTTTCTGAATCCGCAAGGATTTGAGCAAGCGAACAAAACATTAAATACTCTTAACCCAGCATTTAGTTGGTAGACGGTTGGGCAACATAAAGACCATGTGCATTATAGTGAATTGATCTATAAATTTGAAAAAACTAAATTTTTTTAAATGATATATATATATATATATATATATATATATATATATATATATATAATAGTGTGCCCATTTAAATTATAGGCTTACTCTGTCCATTAGGCTTATTATAGTGTGCCCATATATATATATCATTTCAAAAATTTAATTTTTTCATTAATATATATTTTTTAAATAAAGTTTTTCAAATAAATTATGATATATTAATTGTAAAAAAATTAATAAACTTAATTTTTTAATTATTATATATTTTTTTAAGTAAAGTTTTTAAAGGTGATAAAATTATGATATATGAGTTTGAAAAAAATTAATAAATTTAATTTTTTAATTAATATATTTCTTTTTTAAGTAAAGTTTTTAAAGGTGATAAAATTATGATATATGAGTTTGTAAAAAAATTAATAAATTTAATTTTTTAATTAATATATTTCTTTTTTAAGTAAAGTTTTTAAAGGTGATATGGATTAAAATTATTTGTGTTTTAGAAAATGAAAAGTTTTTTTTGTGCAATTTAATTTTTTTTATCACTATTTTATTTATTAAGTAAAATTCATTTATGAAAAAAAATATTTGATTTATTAAGTAAAATTTATTTATGAAAAAGAAAGTGAAAGGTTCTTTAATTTTTAAAATTAAAAATAGATAAATTCAACTTTTTATTTTTTAATTTTGCTATTTTGACTTTTTTGTAATTGATTTTTTATTTTGTATTTTTTTATAAATGTCCAAATTTTTAAAAATAAAATTTTATGATTGAAATTATAACATTTTGAAAAATAAAAAATTCTACTTATTAATTTAATTTGTTGTTTACAATTTTCTTCAAATTAAAAATATGGATTGTGAGGATGAGTTTGTTTGATATTTGACAGTACAGTGACCACATCATGAAACTATCAACACACATTTCAAACATATCCTAACACCTTAGTACCAATCTTACATGTAGAATATAATGTATAAGTTTAGTGCAAGTGTTTAATACCTTAACAATGGAATTTCCTTTAAAAAAATTGTAATAATTGTAGAGAATCCATTGTTTTTCTTTTAAGCTAAAAAATGAGGAAACTTCTATTATATCACAATATAGTACAAAAAAGGTTGAACTAGGGGGTTTGCCAGAAGAGGAAACCAGACCCCTAAACCCTGTCGAAAACAACCAAGATCTTCAGAATTGCATGTTTTTGTCATAAGTTCCATATGTGTGTGCCCATAACTAGAGCCTGAGTATAAGGTCCTAGGAGTCAATAACATTCTAACTAGAGACAAAACAAAATATACCAAAACAAAACAGACTTTCAAAACCTACTGGGGAACTGGCGCTAGCTTAATCCCCCTCCCAAAGGTCTCGATATGTCTCCCTGCTTCCTGCTTAACTTGGAAAACGACCTCTGCCCAGAATTGGTCGTCCTCTGCCCAGAGTTGTTCATCTTCATCGTTGACCATAATAGGAAACTGGAGAGATCCTAGAGGGGATTCGGTTGCATGCCCTTGCCCTTGTTGATCAGAATGTTGGTTTGGTTAATTAATCTTGAACTTGATACCGTGTTGAGCCCTATAGAAAAGCTCAAATTTCCCCTCCATAATGTGAATAGCTTGGAGGAGCTCGACATACTCTCACCTGGTTTCATTGACAACTTGTGCCACCAATGCCTTAACCATCCAATATGCCTCAACCATCCTGAAGTACTAGGTATCTTTGGTTTGAGGGTTCATGTGGTTCGCCACCCACTTAGCAACTTCTTTTATTATCTTGTCTTCCCTAATATTCCTTCGATGGGAGAGAACTCGATCCTCGATGTCTTTTGTCGATCGAATTTCTTCCATCGAGCAATGGACCCAAAAGTGCTCCTCGACAACTCAGGCTTCCTTCTCTGCTCTGGAGAGGCGGCCTTGACCCCTTGACTTGGAAGCTTCCTTGTCATGGTGATCCACAAGGCACCTCTTATTCTTCTTGTTCCAACGACGAGCCATTCTCCTCCCCCGAGTAATCCTACTTTTCAGACTTAGAATCAACTGAAAGGTGAGCATAATGAAATTAAGATAGAAGCACAATACAAGGCTCCTGTACAACCCTCCTTCATATTTATTACTGAAAACTGAAGCATTAAAGTTACTGGGATAGTACTCTGAGTTAGAGAACTTCTGCCTGAGGTACATCTTGCAAGTATCCATAATGGGCAGGAAAGTGATTGGACTCCTTACCACAGTTTTGGTGTCATCAAAATCGATCACAATGTGCGGCCAATCCATCGATTGATTAATGGCTTGGCCTTTCGTATTGTTTCCGTGGGATTCGACAACATGCTACATCACAATTGTAACGGTCCTAGGAGAGGCAAGCCTTAAACTACCTCTAGATGTTTCCATCATTTTCGATAGGAGGAGAGTCCTCATTTTCATGAATGGGCACACTTTTCCATCTGTCCTCTGGAGAAATTCCGAGGTCCTATGAGGCTGCCATCTAGGTCTATCTTTGACCTCAAGATGGCTCTAAGTTTTATCTTCAAGACTATCCTTTGCTGATGTTTTAGGACAGCAAACAGTCAAGTACTTTCTGCTCACAATTTTGATGGTTAAGTGTCCTTTTGAGGTGCCCTTGCAAGTGTTTTATTATCCCAATGTTAGCACATGCAATATACTCAAAACAAATAACACTACCTCCTAGATATTTACAAATTTAAATGTTGATTTACAATTCTAAGCATGCATGAAATGAACAGAAGTATTTTGGTCAACATGACCCTGGATAACCCCCCTCCGGGGGAAAGCCAGTTTGGAATGGAAGTATATATAAGTGGTGTTTAAAGCATGAGATACAACAACACATACAATATGATGGAACATGTATACAAAGAAAGCTCCTCTTGATCCTTGCCAAAGGATCCATGGAGATATGCGCCCAAGCTTAGTGTGCCCTCTCCCTTTGTTGCTCTATCCACTTAAGTGAGGCGCCCTTGAACCTGGATTCTCTAAAGAAGAAACCCTTGCACCACAATGTGCTCTTGTGTGCTACCTCTCCACTGAAACAATCAGATCTGACTTCCTCCAAGTAAAACTGCTCCCTGGTAGTTGTGTGCCCCCCTCCTATGGTGCGCTCTCCTCCAAGAAAGTGTTATTACCACAAATAAACTGGGACCTAAACCTTCATGAGACCTCCATGAAAGGAGGCACCCAAAATCTCCTCTCCCAATGCTTCCATTCCTATCTCCTTGCCCTTCTCCAAGCTCTTTTGGTGAACATACAAGTGAGAATGAGCCTCTCCTTGCCCTATGCGCCCCTCTTAAGGAAACACAAGGAAACCTAAAAGATGGGTGGATGAGATCATCTCATCCCATCTCTAATCAAGGGTTGAGATCTCTCCAAAATAATCTCAACTGAAAACCCACTTTACTCAAGTTTCCATAGTTTCTCTTTATGTCCCTCAATTCACCCACAAAGTGAATTAATAGTCATTTTATGCTAAAATGACCAAATTTCACTTTTGACTTAAATCTCCTAAGTCAAAGTGAAATTAGACATAAAGTACATGGTACATAGTACAAAGTATTTACCACTTGTGTTTAGAGGCTCACAAACACAAGGGAACCACTTTCCAAGGTACCCAAATCTCAACATCACCTAGGTCCATATCGAGATACGAACCACCTCTGTGGATGAAGGCCCTCCCCTCCGTTGTACTTCTGATCCATTTTCTAGGCCACTTGTCATCCTTTCCTTTTTCGTGATGTGGACCTTCCTCTTAGGTGGGTCGCCTTTCCAACTTCTCCATTGTGATCCCTAAAGACTCCCCCTACTCCTGTCAGACCGAGATTCCCCTTCAATGGGCCATTGAAATTTAGTTTAATAAAACCTTCCTGGGGAGGGATCTAGTGGTCACGAATTTGAGATTTCCCCACCTTCAGAGCCAATGAATTCTAGTTAAGCCAAGACTCCAGATGCTATTTTTTTAAGATGGTTGCCTCGAAAGCTTCCAGTTGGAGATATTGGGCCAACCAAGGGGCTATACCAATGGATTATTTCACATTGATGTTGATGATCTCCCACAATTGATTCCTAGTAAGGGATTTGTCTTTGAAAATTCTTCGGTTCCTTTCTTTCCAATCGTTCCACATGAGAAATCCTGGAAAGATCTCCCAGACTCTATTAATGATGGGGTTGTTGAATGGATTAGCACTCCAGAATTCTATAGTTTATATCACACTGTTCTTTCTCAAGTATGTTCTTTTAAATTAGCCACACCTTGAACCTAGAGTTGCATCGTAAAATTGCAGTTGCCTAGAAGGTGGTCGAGAGTTTCTTTTGTTTCGAGGAACATGGCACATCTCTAAGGTCCTACAAATCCTCTACGGAGGAGATGATCCAACGTTAGAATCCTTTTGTTCGCTACCAACCATAGGAAAGTATAAATTTTAGGCCAGAGAGAAGTTGACCAAATTTTCCCCCTTATTGGGAAATTTTGGATGGCCCCTGGATCCTGCAGAGATAACTAAGCCTCTCTTACTCTGAAGTTTCTATCTCCTCGTCGACCCCATCTGATGATGTCTTCCCCGTCTCTAACCTTGACCTGGTGCTCAAGCAAGATTCTCGAGGCCATGTCTTTAGTCTGCTTGTTCCACTGTATTGACCAATATTCTATTGGCCTCCAAGTTCTAACAAAAGGGTTTCGACTTTCTTGGTTGGGTGTCTAGTAATGGTGCAAATTCACCCATCCGACGCATTCGATGGATTGGCGAAGACCTTGATACTTGGCTGCATCCCCTAAGATTGGATGTTGATTCCATGCGTCATCCCATAAGAGGGTCGAACACCCATTATGAACTTCCCAGAAGCACTGATGTTGAACCAAACCACGGTTCCACCAGGTCTTGTTCCAAATCAGAGAACTAGACTTGTCACCATCAGCTCTGATTAAGCCTTGAAGCGAGATTCTGGGAACGTACTAATTCCTCCACATCCTGGCCGATAGGGTTGTAGGAGATTTGATCCATCTCCAACAAAGTTTCACTGTCGAGGTTGTACTAGAGTCATGGGGATCCCTGATGCCTAGTCCTCCATGGGACTTTAGTTTGCAGAGTGTGTCCCACGCCACCAGAGGCTATTTGTTCTCTTTTGGAGGACCTCTCCAAAGGAATTTACGCTGAGGGTTCGATTTTTTTTATGAACTTCATAGGGGTAGCTAAAACCAAGAAGAGGTACAAGGGGAGGGCTGAGAGAACGGACTTGATCCAAAGGACACGACCTGACAAGGAGAGAGAGTGATCAAAAGGACACGACCTGACAAGAATGCTAGCTTCTTCCATAGTTTTAATAGACTGAAAGTTGAATATTACACACACTTAACTGTTTAAGAAGAATTTTAACACATGGAAAAAAATGTTCCAATTCCAACAGAGAATGAAGCGCGTTCATATGTTCCTGACAAAGTGGGATCGTCTCCTCCGTAGAGGATTTGTAGGACCTGTTATCCCCCACTTTGAGGGATAATTAGGAGATCATGTCTCGAGGCCCACATGTCCTAGACATGGAGTACCGAGAGCAGGATTGACTTTAGCATGGCCCCGAAGGGCCCACCTTTTCTTTCTTCCAGCATCTTTATCTTGTCAGCAGCAGCAACATCCATCACCACTGGCTTGGTCCTGTGTCAGAGAAGGTTCTTGCTCCATGAGGTAATTAGTCTGGGCATCATGGTATGTGTCACTTTGATCATCAAAACCATTGAATGTATGCATCTGATTCCTTTTATTTCTAACAACTGCTTGGATCTTACACTTGCCCACTTGACCACGTTTGGGGGGATTGACAGGGTGCCCTAGCAAGCCTGTGTTTGTAGGTTTTGGTTTGCCATTGGGGGGATTTCTGAAAATCCACCGTCCGCTCCCATCATAGCACCACTATTTCATCTTGTTTCCCGCTCACCTGTCCCATTCCGCTTGTCCAGGCACTGGGTTGACCTATTTTCAGGGCTGCACTTTATCTCGTGGGAAGAAGGGGCTAAAGGCCCAGAAGGTAAAAGCAAGCTGGTAAAAGACAAAAGCCTAAAAAATAAAACCTCGAGATGCTTTTGCCTAGGGATCCCCGAGAAAACAATAAAAGGCTTCTCAGCAAGAAACAAGGGGGACCCGGAAAATGACAAAACAAGACCTGAGCAGAGGATAGGGGGTCTCATCACGAGCCAGCCTATTAGGTCCATGGGTACCTAGCAGTATGACATTGCCACCAACTGGTTACCATACCAGGGCAGTGACTCTTGGTTGCATGGCCAAGGGAAAGGGGGTCTCATCATGAGCCAGCCTTCTCATTTCTGTGAAAAGTACTTGTGGGTAATGCTGCCACCACTGGTCACCACGCCAGGGCAGTGTCCCCTGATTAGCGCTTGAACAAAAAAAGGGAAAAGCAATAAAAGATAAAAGAATGAAAAGAGTAGGAATAAAAGGCAAGAATGGGCTTGGAAAAAATGCATCCAGGACAGGTACAACTCACCTTCTAACAAAGGCACCCATAGGTAACATTTCTTGCATCCTTGGCCCTCATTGCACCCAGATGCTTGGACTTCCCCTCACCACATCACCCACTTACATGGCTTGGATGAGGTCTCTTCCTTGAACTTCCCTTTTCCAGTGGACACTAGCCCAATAGGATGCTTTGTCCTTTTCTCCAGACTTGTATTGTAGGCTTGTGTAACGTCTTTGAGTTGTTAATTGATGTATTAGGGATTTTATGCACATGTTTAATAATATTGATGATGAAATGTGATTGACATTTCTATGATCCCTGTGACTGATGAGCCCATGGAGGGCGTAGCTTTTGATGTACAGGACCATGCCCGACGGGTAGGTACCATTTTGGACCGGTACACATGGGGAGATGATCAGTTCGAACTTCGGACCTCCATGGGGCTGAAGAGCCCATCAGGTGGATGCTGAGACCCCATCAAGGTACAGAGACAGGACAGAGATGGATGAGGGGCTTTGCACCAGAGAAGGAGAGGACGTTCCACCAGAGGCACTTTGGCAGAGTTTGACCTAGGGCGATTGACCCTCTTTCAGTGGAACGTTGGCCTTGGAAGGCCTGGGACATCACCCTTGATGACCATGACATCATCTAGCCTATTGGACGTCTTGGGAGACAGACTGGGCAGTATTGGGACGTGTGGCATGATGGAGGTGCCCAAGGAGGGTTAACGTTTTTCTCCAGGATGCCCCATTTGCCCTAAAAGGGGCTAACGTCTCCTTTGGACGGGCTTCATGTCTTTTTTTAGTTTGATTAGGGTTTTAAATTTGACATTTTAATGTAAAACAATATGATTTTAGTATTTTGGCCTTGTCGGCCTTTTTCATGACCTAAAATGTAAAATTAGGTCATGGTATGGTATAAATGAAGGATTTTCACCTTCATTTTTTCATCACAACTTACTCACTCCATAAGGTCTGAAATTTGCACCCTCTCTTGGGTTATTGGCTGATTTAGTGATGCGCACTTGTTGAAGGAGGATGTTTTTGGCATGTTTTGGCATTTCTCTTAATGGAAGGTGCTACAACTAGGGTTTGCAATGCTATTTCTTGGTGATATGTAAGTATTTTTCTGCAAAACTTCTTGAATGAATGGTTGTAGTTTCATTTCTTGCATATATTTATAATTTTGCTGAATAAAACCTTAGGTGACAAACACACAAGTAGGTCCTTGTCTCATGTCCCCATTGAGAAAGATTTTTTCAACCATTTATTGAAGAAGGAGAGAGCCTAGCCGTTGCTACACTCTCATTCCCTCTTCATTTTTGCTATCCATACCTTCTATAAGCTGAGAAGAGAGAGACGCCTTAAGCCTAGGTCTACTACACTTTGGGTCGATTTTTTCTAGGGTTTTGCTGAAAGAGCCTTGCTGTATCAACACTTTGCTTCATCAAACCCTCTTGTCTTAGTTTATGCTATCTTTCAGCTAGCCGGTTTTGCCATTTGAGTTAAGGAAGGAGGAGAGAGCACTGAGGCCTAGTTCACCTACACCAAAGTGAGCCTCTCTCCCCTAGGGTTTTGACTTTGAGGCCTTGCCTTAGCAACACCTCAAAGCTTCTCCCTCTAGTCCTTAGCCGTTTTGACTTTTGCCTCTTTTAGCTCTTGCATCCATTACTATTGACTCCATTTAACCCTAAGGCACTGATCTATAGACCTATTGCGTTGAAGTGAACCTGATCAAAACTACTCTCAAACTCTTGAATCAAAACCCTAACTTCACTAACCCTAGCCTAAACTAACCTTCTAACCCTATATGCTATCGTCATTTTTAGTCATAATATCGTTGGTGCAACAAAAATTTTACTTTATAAGCAATTGAATGGTGATTAAAGGCATAGATTGAATGAAGTGTTGATTTATTACATTGAATGCCACATTATTCCAGCATTTATTGGTGAAGTGACATAATTTTCATTGCTATTTATAAACATTGACTTCATCAATATTTATTATCAAATTGCTTATATGTCTATCAGATAGTCATTAATTTACATGAAGTACTAACCCATTGATCAAAGCTTGCATATATCAGTTTATTGTTGCTTTGTCTCAGGCAGGTGTATCTCTTTGGGGGGTTTTACTTTATCATTGGCCTTTGGCCGGACTATCTGCTCGGTGGTGACTTGTGAGGGGGGAATAACTACTTTATCCTGTAATCCTTTTCCTTCTCAAAACCCCAAGTCACCGGGGATGTCTCCCCTGGGCCTTACCTCCCTAAAGAGAAAGAACCATCCCATTGTGGTGACATTGGGTGGGATTGGTTCCTGTTATGCCAGTTTGACCTTTAAACCTCAAGCCCTTTATCCTTGCTACAAACTGTGCAACAACAGGACCTTCGAGATGCTCCATGTTCCTCGAAACAGAAGAAAGTCTCGACCACCTTATGGGCAACTGCAATTTTACGATGCAACTCTATGTTCAAGGTGCAACTAATTTTCAAAGAACATACTTGAGAAAGAACAATGTGATATAAACTATAGAATTCTGGAATGCTAATCCATTCAACAACCCCGTCATTAATAGAGTCTGGGAGATCTTTCCAGGATTTTTCATGTGGAACGATTGGAAAGAAAGGAACCGAAGAATTTTCCAAGACAAATCCCTTACTAGGAATCAATTGTGGGAGATCATCAACATCAATGTGAAATAATCCATTGGTATAGCCCCTTGGTTGGCCCAAGATCTCCAACTGGAAGCTTTTGAGGAAGCCATCTTAAAAAACTGGCATCTGGAGTCTTGGCTTAACTAGAATTCATTGGCTCTGAAGGTGGGGAAATCTCAAATTCGTGACCACTAGATCCCTCCCCAAGAAGGTTTTATTAAACTAAATTTTGACGATGCGTTGAAGGGGAATCCCAGTTCGATAGGAGCATGGGGAGTCTTTAGGGATCACAATGGAGAAGTGATCCTTGTCTATGCGTCCAAGATAGGGATATCAATTAATAATGCAACGAAATCGGTAGGGCTCCTTTGAGGAATAGTGATAGCCAAGGATCATGGCTTCTCATCCCTGTTGGTAGAAGGTGACTCCCAGATCATTATCAGAGCTCTCCAAAAACTCCTGAATGGGGTGAAGGCCGATAAGGTATCTCACAATTGGAGGTTGAGCCATGGTCTCTCTAAGCTTGGGTGCATGGTCACCTCCCTAATGGCCATCATCCCAAAACAGGTTTGAAAAAGACAAATTGTGTGGCCGATTGCATGGACAACCTTGGTGTCACGTTGTAAGAGATGGATCATATTTGGAGACCAAGGGACCCATAACCAGAAGGGACGGAAGAGAAGGTCCACCGATGTTTCCAAGTCGACCTAAACACATGGAGGGTTGGGGCCGAGTTGGCAAGGCGACCCACCCGAGAGGAAGGTCCACATTACTAAAAAGGAAAGGATGACAGGTGGCCTAGGACATGGATCATAAGTACAACGGAGGGGAGGGCTTTCATCCACAGAGGTGGTTTGTATCTCGAGATGGACCTAGAGGACAGATGGAAAAGTGTGCCCATTCATGAGAATGAGGACTTGCCTCCTGTCGAAAATGATGGAAACATCTAGAGGTAGTTTAGGGCTTGCCCCTCCTAGGATCGTTACAATTATGATGCAACATGTCGTCGAATTCCACAGAACCAGTATGAAAGGCCAAGCCATTAATCAATCGATGGATTGGCCGTATGCTGTGATCGATTTTGACGACACTAGAATGGTGGTAAGGAGTCCAATCACTTTCCTGCTCATTATGGATACTCGCAAGATGTACCTCAGGCATAAGTTCTCTAACTCAGAGTACTATCCCAGTAACTTTAATGCTTCAGTTTTTAGTAATAAATATGAAGGGGGGTTGTACATGTGCCTTGTATTGTGCTTCTATCTTAATTTCATTATGCTCACCTTTCAGTTGATTCTAAGTCTGAAAAGTAGGATTACTCCGAGGAGGAGAATGGCTCATCGTTGGAACAAGAAGAATAAGAGGTGCCCTGTGGGACGCCATGACAAGGAAGCTTCCAAGTCAAGGGGTCAAGGCCGCCTCTCCAGAGCAAAGAAGGAAGCTCGAGTTGTCGAGGAACACTTTTGGGTCCATTGCTCGATGGAAGAAATTTGATCGACAGAAGACATCGAGGACCGAGTTCTCTCCCATCGAAGGAATACTAGGGAAGATGAGATAATAAAAGAAGCGGCTAAGTGGGTGGTGAGCCCCGTGAACCCTCAAATCAGAGATACCTGGTACTTCAGGATGGTTGAGGCATATTGGATGGTCAAGGCATTGGTGGCACAATCTGTCAATGAAACCAAGCGAGAGTATGTCGAGCTCCTCCAATCTATTCACATTATGGAGGGAAAATTCGAGCTTTTCTATAGGGCTCAACACGGTATCAGGTTCAAGATTAATTAACCAAACTAGCATTTTGATCAACAAGGGAAAGGGCATGCAGCCGAGTCCCCTCCAGTATCTCTCCAGTGTCCTATTATGGTCAACGATGAGGATGAGCAACTACGGGCAGAGGACGATCAGTTCTGGGAAGAGGTCGTTTTCCAAGCTAAGCAGGAAGCAGGGAGACATATCAGGACCTTTGGGAGGGGGATTAAGCTAGCGCCAGTTCCTCAGTAGGTTTTGAAAGTTAGATTTTTTTTGGTATGTTCTATTTTGTCTCTAGTTAGAATGCTAGTGACTCCTAGGACCTTATACTCAAGTTCTAGTTATGGACACATATATGGAACTCATGACAAAAACATGCTATTCTGAATATCTTGGTTGTTTTGGACAAGGTTTAGGCGTCTGGTTTCCTCTTTTGATAGACCCCTTAGTTCAACCTTTTTGTACTATATTGTGATATAATAGAAGTTTCCTCCTTTTTTAGCGTAAAAGAAAAACAATGGGTTCTCTACAATTATACAATTTTTTTAAAGGAAATTCCATTATTAAAGTATTAAACACTTGCACTAAGAGAGACTTATACATTATATTCTACATGTAAGATTGGTACTAAGGTGTTAGGATGTGTTTGAAATGTGTGTTGATAGTTTCATGATGTGGTTACTATACTTTGAAATATCAAACAAACTCATCCTCTCCATCCATATTTTTAATTTGAAGGAAATTCTAAACAACAAATTAAATTAATAAGTAGAATTTATTTTTTTTCAAAATTTTATAATTTCAATCATAAAATTTTATTTTTAAAAATTTGGACATTTTAAAAAATGCAAAATAAAAAATCAATTACAAAGAAGTCAAAATAGCCTTAAAAATTAAAAAATTAAAACTAAAAAGTTGAATTTATCTATTTTTAAATAAAATTAAAGAACCTTTCACTTTCTTTCTCATAAATAAATTTTACTTAATAAATAAAATAGTGATAAAAAAAATTAAATTGTTCCCAAAAACTTTTCATTTTCTAAAACATAAATAATTTTAATCCATATCACCTTTAAAAACTTTACTTAAAATATATATATATTAATTAAAAAATTAAATTTATTAATTTTTTTACAAACTCAAATATCATAATTTTATCACCTTTAAAAACTTTACTAAAAAAGAAATATATTAATTAAAAAATTAAATTTATTAATTTTTTTCAAACTCATATATCATAATTTTGTCACCTTTAGAAACTTTACTTAAAAAAAAATATAATAATTAAAAAATTAAGTTTATTAATTTTTTTACAATTAATATATCATAATTTATTTAAAATATATATATATATATATATATATATATATATATATATTAATATATATATATATATATATATATATATTAATTAAAAAATTAAATTTATTAAATTATATATATATATAGAAAGAATACGATTTATTGGTTTCAAATTTATAGATCAATTCACTACAATGCACATGGTCTCTATGTTGCCCAACCGTCGACCAACTAAACTGTTGGGTTAAGACTCTTTAAGACTCCATTAATGTTTTACATGATCAAGTCGTTCGCTTGCTGAAGTCCTTGCGGATTCAGAAAATATGGCACTTTACATATTTATTATTCCATTGATTTTCCTCCAAATCTTAACAATTTTCCAAATCTGCGGGACAACATAAAATTGTTTAAAAAAAAATGAATTTAGAGAATTTTCGAAATTACAAAATTTTATTATAAAAATGAAAGATTTTTCCATATTTTCCATTGTGAAATTTATTCAACTAACATACCAATCCAATCTGTACAAATATCTTTATTGTATCTTCTTTGTAAATATAAATATATCTCTATTGTATCTTCTTTGTAAATATAAATAGTAAAATTTTCAATTAAATATATTAATATTTATCCAAGTAATCGGTTAAAAAAACATAGCAGTGTCTCACCGGGGGAGTTTATTGTACTTTAAAATCTTCCCATAAAAAATAAAATAATGAAAACGTTGGTAAGAGGTTACATGTAATTATTCATAAGAGAGACTTTACTGTAATTGTAATTTAAATGTAAACTATTCACAAGTTTATCAGAAGTTATTATCAAAATGTAAACTATAATCAAACTGTTATTATCTTAATATAACTCATGTCAATTTCACATTATGGCGATGATAATTGACATTGTACTTACGAGCCGACATTAACTGTTATAATAGAATTAGAACCGTTTAGAGAGCCGTTCAATATAATCACAGATTTTTTTGAAGTTTAGCAGTAAGAAGATGGATGTTCTGTGTTTATTTTATTTTATTTTGATTTATATATTATGGTATAATTTTACCAGAGTTATGGAAAGAGACTGCGTTATAACGTCCAACCCCCCCCAAATTAGCTGACATAAATATTTCATATCATTTATCTCAATCTTGTGGTTAATATTATAAATTGGTAAAAAAATAAAAACAATTTTATAAAATTACTTTATATTTTTTTTCCAATAATCAATATTTTATAATTTTTTTCCCTACAGTGGAACGGATTATTACAATATTTAAAAACTGAGTTGCACTTTCCAAATTAATTTACTTATAATAAATAATAATAAATATAATTTAAAAAGACTAGTAGCCAAATTGACCATCAATTCCCAACAGTTAAACCCTTCACATGATACAACTATCTTAACATGAAAATAAAACTAATTTTCGGCTTTGTGCATGATTTTTGACTTGCATTACCAGGCAAAGTTTTTCTTCAGTCTGTACATTACAATCCTTGGTCATTTTCGTTCACACATTGGATTTGTGTACTATTGTTCCAAACGTCATGAAACTGGACTCCACTAGTAATTCCAAACTCTTCATGCTGTGGCGGTTCCAAATCATCTCGAATGACTGGATGTTTGTTCAAATGCCAAATATCATCTTGCCACAGAAACCCATAAAAAACCTCCGTAGTCTCAGCATAGCCATACACGACATCGGAATACATATTATGAGCCATTGAATCTCCATGCATATGGTTGATGATGATTCCAAGTTCGTGAGGAGTAATTAGGTCTGCTGCTAAACCAAGCTCGACGCCCACACCGTCGTAATACGTCAGTTACCCTATATCAGGCGTCACCAAGGTTGCTTCATTACTCCCGTCTGCAGTTACTCGCTTCATTGAACCCATGTCATCGGTGGACTCAATAGTATGATTTGTTTGGGCCTTCAACCGAATTTCATCTTCCAGAGAATTAATAACCCCGTTGATGCCAACATCAGTCTCTTCTGGCTTGCTGTCATTGTTATCCATATTATCGATCTGCTCGAGCAACGACATGAGAGCACTGTCATAACCCAAAGTTCGCTTAGATGAATAAGAGAATGCAACAGCCGGTTTTGCAGCGACAACTTTAATGAGGCATGGAGATGAAGAACGACAGCAACAACTTCTTCTACCATGGCGCCTCGCAACTCCTTCTCTTTAGCCTGCGGTGGGATTTCCATCTCTTTCCTTCCAAGTCCATTCAAATTGAAATCCCACAGAGCGGGCGGGGAAATTCAAATTCAAATTATGGCGCCTTCTGAGAATTCAAAATTTAAATTCAGTTGTTGTATGGGTTAATGAGCATCCATCACGATGAGCTCGTGGATCCATGGTTTTCGACAGGACGATGGACTTGCAAAATTGGCATGATGCATACCATCCACAGTTGGCATGATGCATAACATCCACAGTTCAACTGCGAAGGTACGTCGTACGAAGAACATAGCAAGGCCGAAAAGCTACCTACCGGAATTAGGAACTCGGGAGGGAAGATTGCTTCTGAGTTAGGCTACTCCCTAGTCTTAGTTGTCCTAGGAAAAGGCTTGCTTGACATTCTAATTGTTGCACTTGCATTGCTGCCTTTGCATCATAGATTAGATTTTCACCAACCTTTCTAACTAATTAAAACCAACTCATAGAACTTAAACGTTAATCTCATCTAGTAACTAGGGTCTACCCCCCTTTGGCTTCCCTAGGAGTAAGCCTAGACAGAAGAGGTTCAAGTCAAAGTGACAGCGTGGGCTTTGATCCTAGGCATCGTGCCTCTAAGGACACACTAAGTGAGCAGGACTTAGCTCACGTTTGCAAGTATGTATAAGGACGGAAACATCTTTGGCACTGTTGCTAGGGATAAGTCATTTATCCTTGGTCAAAACGACTTAACTTATTTTTTAAGAACTAAACAATAAAAAACTTTGGTCCCTAAAATTCTTTTTACTTGCATTGGTTGATTTCGTGTGATTCATTTCCAAGTGGCGACTCCATTGAACAAATCTGTCAGGTATACTACTAGGAGCACTTCACAAGGAGTGATTTATTCTTTTCCTGAACCTGAAAAGGTTTATAGGAGGAGGCTAAATCGCCTTGTTCCTAGGAGGCTACTTGAAAGTCTTGGAGAAGAAGCACTCACTAACATCCAATACTTGTTCCAAACTAATAATCAACAAATTGTTAATAATCCCACTAATACTCCTAATGCAACCATGAGTGTGTTTTTGAGGCCTTTGAACTTTGCAGCAATCCAAGGTGCTCTTCACACAGTTCCTGAAAAGGCTATTGATAAGTTGCCTACTTTCCAAGGAAACAATGCCATTAGTGCCAAGTCTCACATCTTGAATTTCAAGATGTGTGTTGAGAGATATTGTCAGGGTCATGATGAAGAAGACGTAAAAATGACCTTGTTTGTATACTCACTAGAAGGAGATGCTATAGAGTGGTTTACTGATTTTGATCCAACAAAGTTTAGCACCCTTGATGAAATATTGGAAGAATTTAGGAAAAGATGGGGTGATCAAAAGGAACATAGGTTCCATCTAGCTGCCCTCACTTCTAGTCATAAAAAAGAAACGAAACTGTGGAAGAATTCAACACTAAGTTTAATAGCTTGGTGAAGGGTCTTCATGATGACATTCTACCTTCAGATACTGCGGTCTTGATTTATCATATGGAAGCATTTGAAGGGGAAATGAGGTATGCCTTAAGGGATAAGGATCCTCAGACTTTAAAGGTAGCACAAGACTTAGCTATCAGAATTGATAAAAATATGCAAGATGCTAGGAAATCCGATATTCCTGGTTTTACAAGAGGTTCTTCTTCAAAGGTTAATGATGAAAAGAAGAAGAAGGTTGAGGTCAAGAGTCATCAAGTGATGGAATTAAGGAGTTGACCCAATTGATTAAGCAAATGGAAATAAATCATGCCAATCAAATCAATGCTTTGCAAAATAGATTGATTACTATGGAGAGGTCTCAAAACAATAGGCAACATCATAAACCAAATGATAAGTGGCCAAAGAGACCTCCTCCACATGAGCAAAGGCCACCTAATCCTTTTGAGTCCACCAACTTGGTAGAGCATCACTCCATACCTTATTGTAGGCCTTGTGGTGAGTTTCATGAGGAAGTGACTTGTCCAGTTTTCCTTGAGGGTTGTTATGATGATGATTATGGAAGTCATGGAAATGAACAAGTTAATATGTGTGGTAGGAAATACAATGTTGGCATGTATGATTGGATGGATTTTGTTAAACATGATAATGGTGCAAGCTACATGAATAATGTTGTTGATAAGGCAACAGAAAAATTTGGGCCTAAGCCCACACCCCAACAAGTTGCAAAAATGGCTAAGTATAGGGGCATTACATACCAAAGGAATGGAAACAAAGGTCAAGATAAAAGTCAAACTAGTGTTCCCAAGGTATCTCCAATTCCTCCTAAGTCAAATGTGCATGTTAAATCATATTTAAATATTGACTTAGGTGGTTGGTTGAGTAATGCTAAGATGTTAGTTCCAGTGTCAGAACTTATGAAGATCCCTTCTCAAAGGGAGAAATTACTTAAATCCATAGAAGATCCCCCTCAGAGTTTTGTTAATAGGCAACGAGCAATGGCTTACCAAGACGCACCAGTTATTTTACAGAATTGGGATAGGGGGAATGAGAAGAATCAACCTTTCTACCTTTCTTTACTTGTGAATGACAAAGTATTACATAACTGCATGCTAGATTCAGGGGCAAGTTCAGATGTTATGACTAAAAAGGTAATGGAGCAACTAAACTTAAGGATATCTAGACCTTACCTTAACATTTGTGCCATGGACAGTAAAACGATTGAAGTGCATGGATTGATTAAAGGTTTACAAGTACACTTAGCAGTCTTTCTGGATATCATGTTTGAAATGGATATTGTGGTGATTAATGTTCCAGATGCTTGGGGAATGTTGTTAAATAGAAAGGCAACTGCAGATTTGGGTGGTAATTTACAAATGGATTTATCTTATGCTACCATCCCTACTCCAGATGGAAACACTTTCAAGTTGAATAGGGAAGTGTTTAGAAGGTATCATATTGAAGACCCAAGGAATCCTAAAAATGAGTTAAGGTATAATGGAGATGATCTTGGTAATTATGCCATTTTGTCTAACTCTATTGTTCCTTTAGAGGAAAATGTTCAAGATGATAGAGTTGATGAAGTATGGTACATGAATTTTGATGGTGTTTTTTCTAGGGCAGGAAAAGGTGCTGGAATTGTGCTTCAAGCTCCAAGTGGTAAAATGTTTAAGTTTGCTTATAGATTGGAGTTTGATGCAACCAATAATGTATGAGGCCTTGCTGCTTGGTTTGGAAATTTTCAAGGATATGGGTGTGAAATGTTTAAACATCAAGGGGGACTCAGATTTGGTCATACAACAACTTAAGAATAATTTTGTTTGCAAGTCAGAAAAATTGAAAAGATATAGGAATGCAATTTGGGACTCCATTGGTGATCTTGATGCTTTAAACCTTATTGCTATTCCTAGGGAACAAAATTCTAAGGCTGATGAACTTGCAGTAGCTGCTTCCACACTTCAGCTTTCTGATGATTTGATTGATGAGAATATTTCAGTGGAAGTAATTTTTAGACCCTCAGTTCCAGATAACATGGATCATTGGAAAGTTTTTAATGATGATAAACAGGTTATTAAATTCTTAACTCACATGCATGAGTTTTCTGATTTTGGTGTCAATAAAAAAGAGGAGGGTTTTAATTATACTGGAGATGATGATAAATTAAATCCATTTCCTAGGCGGGTTGTGACCCAAGAGAAAAGCTTTGATAGACAAGATGGTCATAAACGAAAGGAAGAGTCAAAAGAAAAATTGTGTGATCACTTGGAGGTCAACATTGGAAGTGATCAAGAGCCTAGGATGATAAAAGTAGGCAAAACTACCCCTATAGAAGAAAGGAAAGAAATTGTTAAATTATTAAAGGAATATAGGGATGTTTTGGCTTTCAGTTATGATGAACTCAAGGTCTATAAGGAGGATGCAATTCAACATGTAATTCCTCTGAAAGAAGAAACTAAGCGCTTTAGATAGAAATTGAGGCAAATGAACCCCAAGCTAGCTCCTTTGGTCCAACAAGAGTTACAAAAAATGCTAGAGGCAAGCATCATAGCCCAAACTAGACATTCTTCATGGTGTTCAAATTTAGTTGTTGCTAGGAAGAAGAATGGAAAGATTAGGCTATGTATTGATTTCGGGAACTTGAACATTGCATGCACAAAAGACCACTACTCCCTTCCCAAGATGGAAACTTTGCTACAAAGAGTAACAGGATCAGGAATGATTTCCATGCTTGATGGTTTTTCAGGTTATAATCAGATAAGACTTAAGGCGGAATATAGGCATAAGACTACTTTTACTACTCCATGGGGAACCTTTGAATATTTAAGAATGCCATTTGGTTTATCAAATGCTGGAGCTACTTTTCAAAGAGCTATGGATTATGCCTTTAGGGGATTAATTGGAAAATTAATTGAGATATATCAGGATGATTTAACAGTTTTTTCCAAGGATGGAAAAACTCACATTGGTCACCTTAAGCAAGTTTTGGAAAGATGTAGGGAGTTTGGGATTTCTCTTAATCTTGCTAAGTCAGTCTTTGGGGTGACAGAAGGGAAACTCTTGGGCCACATAATTTCAAAAGATGGCGTCAAGTTAGACCCAAAGAGAGTTGAAGCAATTGGAAAGGTACCCTTGCCTGTTTCAAAGAAAGCTCTCCAATCCTTCTTGGGCCAAACCAATTTTGTTCATAGGTTCATTCCTAACTATGCTGAAATCATGAAACCTATATATAAGTTGCTTAAGAAGGATGTTAAGTTTGAATGGAATGATGAAAGTAAGAGAGCTTTTGAAAGTATTAAAACTGCCATATCTGAAGCTCTCGTCCTTATTAGCCCAGATTATACTAAGGACTTTCAGATTTTCTCTTTTGCTTCTGAAGATACTATTGCTGGTGTATTGCTTCAGAAGAATGATCAAGGCCATGATCAACGCATTGCATATATGAGTAGGGCCTTGCAAAATTCAGAATTAAAGTATCCCATGTTTGAGAAACAAGCATATGCCTTGGTGAAATCACTCAAACATTTCAGAGTCTTCATTGGATATTCCAAAGTGATTGGTTATGTCCCTAATTCTGCAGTTAAAGATGTTTTATCTCAGGTAGAAGGATTGGGCTCAAGGGGTAGATGGATTGCTAAAATCCAAGAGTATTATTTGGAAATCAAACCCACAAAATTGATTAAGGGTCAAGGTTTAGCAAAAATGTTGACAGAGGGTAATGAGAAGACCTTGGGTATGATTTTTGCCAAAATGATAATCAAGAGTTCCCCCCTAATTTATTAGAGCTTGAACAAGTAGAGTGGTATGCGGATATTATCTTCTATCTTAAGAATCCAACTTGTCCAAGTCATCTAGTGGGTCACAAGAAAAGGGATTTAAGGTTAAAATCTTATAAGTATGTTCTTACTAGAGATGGATTAGGATGGAAGAATCCTGATGGAGTTATCCTTAGATGTGTGGATGATGTTGAGTCAAAGAAACTAATGGATGAATTCCATGGGGAGTTTTGTGGTAGACATTTTGCTGCTAAAACTACTACACAAAATCCTTAGAGAAGGATATTATTGGCCCACAGTATTTTCAGATGTGCATCAATTTGCTCAAAAATGTGAGCCATGTCAGCTTTTCACAGGAAAGCAAAAGTTAGCAGCTCTCCCTTTGCAACCAGTTGTGGTTGAAGCACCTTTTCAACAGTGGGGTTTGGACTTCATTGGGAAGTTTAATGATAATTCAAGCAATGGGTATTCATGGATTATTACAGCTACAAATTACTTTACCAAATGGGTTGAAGCCATTCCCACCAAGTCAACAACTGAAAAGGTTGTGATGGATTTCCTTGAAGACAAAATTATTACTAGATTTGGGGTGCCTTAAAAAATAGTGACAGATAATGCCAAGGCTTTTTGTTCAGCTAAAATGTCTTCATTTTGTTTTAAGTATGGTATTATCTTGTCGCATGCATCAGATTACTATCCCCAAGGAAATGGTCAAGCAGAATCAAGTAATAAAAACTTAATGACCATAGTTAAGAAGATAGTTGGTGAAAACAAGAAATCTTGGGATAGTAAGATTAAGCATGCATTACAGGCTGACGGGATTACAAAGAAAGCAACAACATGTAAGAGTCCTTTTGAGTTAGTATATGGATTGAAGGCTAGGTTGCCAGTGCACCTTAGACTTCCCACTTATGGGTCAGTTGAGGACTTTTCCACAGAACATGATGCGATTCAGAACATGGTCAATCAGGTTATAGAGTTAGATGAAATCAAAAGAAAGGCTTATGATCAGAATTACAGAAATCAGAGTAAAGTAAAGAAAGCTTTTGACAAGTCAGCTAGGCAAAGGGACTTCATTGTTGGGGATACAATTTTGTTATGGGATAAAGGCAAAGAGAAACCAGGAAAACATGGCAAGTTTGACAGTTTATGGTTGGATCCATATATGATCCAAGAAATAATAGGGCCTAATTCTTTTCATCTCGTCCATTTGGATGGTGAGCCCATCGACATTCGAAGGAATGGGCAACATATCAAGCCTTTCTTCAAATGATGGGCAACTTGGTGTCCAAAGGGACACCCTTTGTAACGTATCTCTAACCCTTCTCCTTGTATTTCAGTTTTGTATTATTTCATTCATTATGTTGTTATGTACTTAGATTTATTTTTGTATCATAGTTTTATTTTTGTAATTGTAGATGTTGTACAATGATTATTTCTTTATGTAATTATTGTTTATAGCATTTCATTTGACATATATGTATATTTATGTTGGGTATTGGTGAGCACTTTGTTTTGTAGATCTTGGATTCTTGTATGCTCTCCTTCCCAAGTGTGAAGATCAAACACACGTCCCCATGGGGAGCCAGATTTTGACCACCTATTCAACTAGGGGGTCAACTCCATGTACCATGAAGATATGCATCATCAGATGCTACCAAGTTAAAGACTATTTGGTTCTACACGACAATTTTTGCCTCTAGGCCATATTTTTGTAAATGGAATTTTCGCTCCCCTGCGTGAGATAATAATGTAATAGGTCTGCATGGATCATAGTTAGGTCGGTTACCTTAGGATTTCTTCATTAAGAGAGTTCCTTTCACTGAGTGTTTTTTTTCCTCAGGTTATTAATTTGGCCTAATCAGCCTTATTAATTTCCCTTGAGTTTTTCACTCCCATTAAATAATTCCTCCAAAGTGGTGAAAGACGTTCTAATGGGTTCATCCACTGGTAGCTAGTGTTTAGGAATGATGTAAATGACCATGTAAGACATCTCAAAAAGTTTCGCGGAATTCCGTTGAGTCTAGATAGTTTTTTTTTAATTAATTAAAATTTCCTAAAGTTGGAAATTTAATTAATTAATTAATTTTTGATAAATATTGTAAAAACTAGGTCCTTGGGCTTTTGATAGGGGTATTTGTGCTCAAAAGAAATGGAATGAGACCCCCTACACCCTTGGATCATGTTTCAGCTCAGTCGGACAACTTTTGCTAGGTGTTTGCCCACAAGGAGTCTTAGTCAGAAAAAAAAACAATTTTAATTGCTAAGCCATGACATAGGAAAAATGTCAATTTTGTAATTTTGGAATAAATGGAGTAAAGTAAAGGTGGATAATGATGAGAGAGACATATCCTAACCTACCCACCCCCTTTCCCAACCTTTACATACCCCCTGGACCCACCTCTCACTTTAAAGCTCATGCCCCCATGGGGATTTGTGCCCCCTCTCTTGGAAAAAGTGGAAACTTGCTTTGAGGCAAGTCATGGGCCCCTCCCTCATGAGGTGCGCCCTTCCTAGCCTCCCCACATCCCACTTGGAGTGTGTCTCACCCACTCCACCACACTCCCACTTTCTATTCCCAGCAAAACCTAAAAGCTTGCGCCCTCCCTCCTTGAGATCTCATCTTACCTTAGGTTTTGACACTTGGCAAAGATCCAAGAGGGGTCACTTTGCCTCTTAAGGTATAAATAGACCCCTTCCCTCACTCATTTCTCACCATTCTCTTGAGTATTGTTATGCTACCATTTTCTTACCGTCTGTCTCTCTCTCATTGCTCATCTTACTTCCATTCCATTGTGCTCTTGGAGAGCTTGGAGCAATTTTGTTGCTACAACCACTCCCTTTGGTAATAAAGAAAGGCTTTGGAGGAATCGTGGAGTACAAGATTGTGTCTTGGTGTTCCATTCATATGAGGTGATCGGTTTCTTTGAATATTTTTGTGGAATCTTGAGTAGTTTGCTTGGGTAAATTAGTTTACTTAGCTAGGTTTAGCAATAGTGTAGTTGTTGGCCTATATGTTTTGTATTTGCTAATGATATAAACTTTTTTGTGTTATTGGTTCATGCAATACATTATCTACTCTTTGTCTCACGTTTTTGTTCAAGGTTTGCAGGTTGTTTCAAGGAGCTTTGTTGGGATAGATTTGAGCAAGAATCTACCCTCATAGCTTATTAAAACTTCATAAGCTTTTCCATTTCTTTTTCTGTTATTCTATCATTCAGATTTTGGTTGCTAACGCTCTTAGATAGGTCATTTAAATACATGATTTTTCAGGTTTTTATATGCAGAAAATATCTGTTGCAAAACAAAGATTTTCTTAACATTTGTGGGTGTGTTGCAGCATTTCCAGCAAGCAATAGCTTGCTGGTTTTTGTAGGTTTTCGCTAGGTCAAGTATACATGTTGCCTGCTTTCAGTCACAACACACTTCCACAGGCCCCTTTTTGATGTGGTAACAAAACCCCTTCCTTATCCATCTTTCTAAGCATTGTAAGCAAGCCCAAAGGGGGTTCCCAAGTGGCTTGCCTTCTTGTTTTGATTTCTGTTTTCATTTTCAGTTTTAGTTTGGTTTTGTTTTTTTATTTTTTTATCATACTAACCCCCATAGTATATCTAGTTTAGTTATGGATGTCTAATATCCTTATGCTCATGGTTAAAATCATCTTGTATTAGATCTCACACATAACTAAATGTTAGTTTAAGCCTGTGGAGGCATAGGATAAAATCTTTTTCTTTCGTTATTTCTTTACTTGCAAGCTCTCGTTCCTCAAGCATTTATCTTTCACATTTGCAAGCAAACATGGGTATCTTAATGGTGTAAAATAATCCTTTCATTTCCGCAAGTTATTTCAAGTTCTCTTTATGCTTTGCATGCAATAATCTTACAATCTAAGAACTTCATTTTCCATTGTTTTAACATTTCGGTTTTGGGCCCTTTGGGCACTTTTAGGGCAAGTGAAACTCACAGTAATACACTCAAACACTTAGTCCATAGGTTTAATAACCAACTAAACTTAATAGGACACTTTTACCGACCCATCTTCCCCATTTAAAATGAGGACTAGAGGAAGCAACAAAAAGGTGATAGGCCGAGGATGGTTTCGTGGCGCGGAGCGTCATTTTCCTGGAGTACTCTTTTTTTTGGGCGGACCTATGGAACTAGGGTAGGCCTCGTTGCCATACTTCTTGAGCACCCAACAGTTACTTGGTAAAAGCGGGGGGAGTATTGGGTTGACACTTAGATAGGATTGAGACTTCACTTAACTTTTTTTAAATCAATCCTTAATCTACAACTTTTGGGCAATCAATTTAAAATACTTTTGGCAATCTACATTTACACTTGCAAGCACTTTCTCACTGTTACATTTACATGCAAGTTATCTTTATAAATTGTGGATTAATTATCCAAGTTGTTATATCTGTGTTGGAACACTTTCCTTCTCAAGCATTTCTCATTTAAATTGTTGTTCCTGTTTTGATGTGATCCCTCAAGAAGTTGCGCATCCTCTTGGAGGCACTATCTTGTTGGGTTTTGAGTGATTTTTGTGTGTCATTGATAACAATCCAATAGAGTAAGTGCATTCTTTTGAGGAGACACTCTATTGTGAGCATGCTTGGCTTGTTATATTGATGGATGCATCTTCTTGAATATCTTTAATTCCTGCACATACAAGTAATTGTTAGTTGGTGCCTAGTATCATTGTATTTCTATACCTTGTATCTTTTGTATTTTGTTTAGCATTACTTTGTTGTAATTCTTAGACATTCTTTATTGTATCTTTGTATCTAGTTGTATCTAATCTTGTTGTAATCTTGTAATCTTGTAACTTTGTGTAATCGACACCCCTAAACTTAGTTGACCCCTTGCCCAATCTGAGGCACTAGTCTTAGTTGTCCTAGGAAAAGGCTTGCTTGACATTCTAATTGTTGTACTTGCATTGCTTCCTTTGCATCATAGATTAGATTTTCCCCCAACCTTTCTAACTAATTAAAACCAACTCCTAGAACTTAAATGCTAATCTCATCTAGTAACTAGGGTTTACCCCCCTTTGGTTTCCCTAGGAGTAAGCCTAGATGGAAGAGGTTCAAGTCAAAGTGACAGCGTGGGCTTTGAACCTAGGCATCGTGCCTCCAAGGACACACTAAGTGAGTAGGACTTAGCTCACGTTTGCAAGTGTGTATAAGGATGGCAACAATACTGTAGAGTCAGTAGAGCACCTGAGAAGACATAAAAAATCTAGCAAACAAGAAAAATAAGATGTTTATCCTTCAAACTTCAGAGGGAGTTACTTAACTCAGAGGGAGTCAAACAAATTGAGAAGAAGGAAGAGACATTACCTTCTTCCCTTCAGTAGTTCAGAGGGAGACAACCATTATCCCAGTTGATCCAACCGATATCCCCAGAGATATTGCAGTAGGACATAAAAAGGCCTGTCTAGGCTTGACAAACTCTGCAAGAGGCAGAGGGACATGCAACCCCTCAAGGCACATTCCGAGAAAGCAAGATACCAAGGAGATTTTCGAGCTACCTTTCAGCCATGAGCCACATCATTGATTTTGACCCTTTTTGTCATGAAGAAGCTATAGGTGAACAAGTATGGCAAGATGCCATGATAGAAGAATATCAGTCTATCTTGAAGAATGATGTATGGGATATTGTTCTGAGACCAGAAGGGAAGTCTGTAGTGACTTCCAAGTGGATCTATAAGATCAAGCATGCAACTGATGGAAGTATCAAGAAATACAAAGCAAGATTTGCAGCCAGAAGATTCCCACAAACAGAGGGAGTTGTCTATGATGAGACATTTGATTCAGTAGCTTGATACACTTCCATCCATGAGTTGGAAACTACATCAAATGGATGTAAAGACAACCTTCCTCAATGATGAGATTAAGGAAGAAGTTTACATCAAGTAGGCAGAGGGATTCGTGACATACGATGAGAAATCATGTGTACAGGTTGAAGAAAGTCATGTATGGACTAAAGTAGACACCTCGTACTGAGTACGAGAAGATGGAGGGATTCTTGATGAGTTTGGATTTCAGCAAGAGTGTTATTGATCCAAACCTATATTATCATATTGTTGGTAGCGAGTGCCTAATCTTGGTCCTATATGTGGATGATTTACTCCTTACCGGTTCAGAAAGACTTATTGTTGAATGCAAGTGAGCATTGACTTCTGTTTTTGAGATGAAAGATCTGGGTATGTTGCACTACTTCTTGGGACTAGAAGTATGGCGAAGAACTGATGAGATTTTCCTGAGTCAAGGAAAATATACAGTGGAGATATTCGAGATGATGGACTGCAAATCCATGCCTACACCAATGGTGATGAACTTGAAGAAGATGAATGAGGCTTCTTCTGATTTAGATGAGATGATCCACATGTGTATCGACAGCTGATTGGATCACTGATGTATCTGGTTATCACCAGACCCGATATATGCTATGCAGTGAATGTACTTAGTCAATTCATGAGTCAGCCGAAACAGACTCACTGGATAGCAGCGAAACATGTATTGAGATATCTACAAGGCACAATTAGATATGGCCTGAGATATGCCTCCAGTGTAGACTTGAGTTTGCAGGGATGATATGTTGTTTGGGCAGGGAGTACAGTGGACCAGAAGAGCACATCCGGTTGTTGTTTTACCTTGGGGTCTACCATGGTTTCCTGGTGCACCAGGAAACAAAGCTTTGTAGCCTTGAGTACCGCTAAAGAAGAGTATATAGCATTGAGTGTGGCAGTCCGCGAAGTAGTGTGGCTTTGCAAAATTCTGACAGATTTATTTGATCATGAGATGGATCCTACTACTATTCATTGTGATAACTAGAGCTGTGTGAAGCTCTTTGAGAACCCTGTGTTTCATGATAGATCAAAACACATTGAGATAAAATATCACTATATCAGAGACATGGTGCAGAGGAAAATAGTACACGTGTAGTACCTTCCTACCCATGAGCAGATTGCAGACATCTTCACCAAACCGCTTGCCAAGACAAAGTTCGAGTACTTCTGTGAGAGACTTGGTCTGGTGGAGAATGCCTCCCTAACTGAGAGGGAGTGTTGATGATTACAGCTGCACGAGACATCCTCCAGGAAACACACTGCGTGAGTCGACCTAAGAGAGAGCCCATGAGTTGGGTGTGCCGATGAGATGGGTGTGTTATTCCTCTCTGAGACGGAGAAGGAACGTTGTGTGACTCCATGTGGGTTGAGGAAGCCCATGATTTAGGTGTGCCCATGAGATGGGTGTGTGGTTCCTCTCTGAGACAGAGATGGAACGCTGTGTGCACTTGTGCGGGGTGTGGAAGCCCATGAGTTGGGTGTGTCGTTCTCTCTGAGACGGAGATGAAACGATGTATTGGTCTCCTCTGTGCAGAGAGTTGAGATGATGTGATACTCTAGATGATTCTCCTGTGAGACGCAGTAAGATAGAGATCTGCTAAGTAGGACGTGCCTGTGGCTGAGCATAGGTGAACGTGATCCTAGTGGTTGAGCACTAGTGAGTGTGTATTCTGATGATTCTCATGTGAGACGTAGTGAGATAGAAACGTGGACGTCCCTGTGGCTGAGCACAGGTGGGTGTGCCCCTAGTCGTTGAGCACTAGCGGGTGTAAGAGATCCCTTTCTATATTGTCCAAGAGTTAGACTTACCTGCAACCCTATTTGTGATGTAAAGGGTACAGGTTGGCCCCACCATAAAGTGAAAGATATTAATGTAAAAGATAATTAATATGGTAATTATTAATTATATTGTGAGTTATTGAGGTCGTCCCTATTGTGCCAATAGACACTACTTTTGAGATGTCCAGTCTAATATAAATAAAGGTAATTTCCCCATTGAGGAAACATAACACAAGTGTGAGTTTGGAAATTTCAGCAAGTACTTGTTCTTGGGCTGAAGTGCGCACCTCTCTTGGGCGCTAGCTTTCTAGGTTTTGTGAGCACCCTTTTGTGTGCTAGGTTTATGGTGTGGGAGGTCTTTCTCTTGAAGAATACAACAAAGGATTGATTGGGTTTTCTTCCCTTGTTGAGAAGGTTTTCCCAGGATACTTCTTGTGTACTTGTGCATGGTATTTCTTCTTGTGATCTTGGTTGCTGCAACAAATTGTTAATGGTGAAACTGCAAATGTCTATGGTTCAAGTAAAATGCTAAAATTGGAATGAACTTCATGCTTGAGCCTAGCTTAATGAAAAATCAACAACCAACAGCTTCCCAACAACCTTCCTCAGCAATAGACTACCACAGATAGTGACTGAGATCAGGATCAAGTGCACTGAGCTAGGGTGAGCTGAACCCACCGAAACTCAGCAAAAAGGGGGGTTAAACAACCCACTAGTAGAACTGAGGCAGCGCCTCCCAGTCAAAGACAGACTTCTTCACCAAATCCGATTTTTCCTCCACCAAATGAGTCTCTCCTCTTCTTATATTGTCTCCTTAACTCACTTCCCTCCTTTTGTGGGTGAATTGTTCCATAGGGAAGGTCGGCCTGACTTGTTTTAAACCCAAGTTATCCCCCAAGGGCAAGTCGTTGCCCCTTGGTGACCCCTTGGGTCTCCATGGCTCCCCTATCGTTGGGGACTATGGCCTACGGGGAGCCCCCTAAGCCAATACGTCCCTCCAACGATGGGATCAAAGGGGAGGGAATATGACAATGCCAATACACAGCTTATCATTCTTTTTATGTGGTCCTGCTAAGTATCCAGTTCTGTAGTTGTAAATGGCAGGGTTCAGGAATGTATAGCTGTTGTGAATACTTGGTCCCTTGTGTAGGTTATTTTAGTAATAGATGTAAATCTGAACGATTTGAGGAATTTTACTGAACATCCATATAAAATCATGACATATGAGAGATGAGTCAAATAAACAGAACAAAATATGAAACTGTTTTAAGATATGAATAGTGTGGGAAATATTCCAGTTATATGCATATAAGAAAATCAATGTCCTCAGATCTACCCTCACTTGTAACTGGGTCCAAATAGATCTGTATCTGTTATGGCTATGGCTTGGATAAGGCTTGGGTATGCCCTTGATACAAACCAGCAATGTGTGGATTAAGAAAGTCTAAAATAGAAAGAAAACACACGGACAATCCTAAAAATATAGAGGACTGTTATCACACAATCTGTACTTGCCCAAAGCCCAAGGCAAGTGAAACAAGATTGGTGTAACAAGGGGGTGACCTATCACTGTCAGCTTAATAGGAAAACCCTTTCTGTTTAGGAGTAAGATAGAACTACCCCAAGGAAGACGTCCCTAGTGACCTAAAGGGCTGGTGAAATGAAGCAAATATGTAAAGATTAACTCCCCTCTCACTGGTCACTTAAGTTAAAGATATCACAAAGTTTACGTCTCAAGGGATGAAGCAAGTGTAGAAGATGAAGTGTATCTGCCCGGAACAAGACAACAAGCGTATATATGGCAGCCTTAAGTTCAAAAATGATATTAATGCTTCAATAAGACAATAAACTAGTGAAACATATGCTAGCTGATATAAAACTGCAGCAATAGACAAGTTTACAACAGCAATTAGTAATGTGTAACAGCTGCAAAAATATTCTTCAGAAATGCTCAAAAAGACAATGAAAATATAGCATTTAATGCATAGAATGATAATATCCTGTCATGAACAAAATATGAAGTGCTTAGCTAGCATTTACTTTCAAGTATGCAAAAAATCCGCTGCTTTAAAATGGCTGTAGCAAAGAATTATAACAGCAGCAGGTAAATTAGTGTTTTATGCTGAGTTAGTGTTACTATTTGTTAGTGAAGGCTATAAGGTTTAAGGTTTGAGTGTTGGTTTGATTAACCATTCACCAAGCAAGTGGACTAGTGCCTTTTTAGGGCTTATGGAGTCAATGGCAGAAGCAATATTACTTGGGAAATAAAGCAATGATAATACTTGTCTAAGGAAAGAGGTAGATGCAAGAGGTGTTGACACTTCAAGGCCTCAAGCATCTAAGTCTGAAGAATGGGTTTTGCTAGAGAGTAGGCTCTTCTAGGCCCTAGCGCACCTTCCTTAGGCTTTTGAAATATATTTAGTAATTAGAGTGAAGTTACTAGAGAGCTAGCACTTTAGAGCTCTAGTAATTACTTCTAAAACAATGTATAATTGGCAATTTAAGCTAGTAGAAAAAGTTATAGGGAGAAAGAAGCACTTATGTTTCTCTCCTAGGGTTTAAACAAGCAATTTCATAATCTTTAATATGAAACAAGCAAAATTTACCACTAACATTCATTACATGAATAAAATGCAGATTTTCTACTTACTTCACCAAGAATAATCAAGTCAAACCCTAGTTGAACATCATTCCACCATGAAAAATGCCAAGATACATCACTATAAAGCTTCCCCAAGAGATGCACACTAGTTATTTCAGCCAATAGCCCTTAAAGAAGGCAAAAATTTCAGTGCACCACTTGTGTGTGATGAGTTATGATCCAAATGAATGTCACTTTTTGTTTATTTATACAAAAAATTGACCTTTAATTACGTTAGGTAAAAAAATCAGGGTCGACCCTGAACATTTACTTCAAAAATTAAATTTACACAAAATTACATTAAAAATCCTTCTAAGGATGACGTCATGCTCCTCCAGGGTGATGTTGAGCCCCATAGGTGGGACATTGGGCATGGAAGATGTAGCGCTAGGTCTCCAAAGGCCCTAAGTTATGCCCACACATGCCAAAACCTCATCAATGTCGTCAAAATATCAAACGATAGCCCTCGATGATGTCTAAGGCCTCCAAGGGCTAACGTCCATGTGGGAGGAGCTGGGAACCCTTCATCCAAGCCTTCCAAAGTGCCTCCAAAGGCAACGACCTCTTCCTTCATCATGCAAGATGGTCATCATTGCCTTGCCCCAAGCATGGGGTCTTTGCATCCATCTGTTGGCTTCAAGCCCTCATGAAGGTCCGAACTGATCATCTCCTCATGAACACCTATCCACCGGGCAAAGTCCTGCAAAGACAACAAGTATGCCCTCTAGGGGTCCATGAGTCACAAGTATCATAGCAAGTAAATCACATATAATAATCAAAGCACTCAAGCATGTGCATCAAACTCCCTCCTAAACCAAACAAATGCTCAAGGACGTTATACAACTTGCCAAATTTAGGTTTGGGAAGGGTCTCAAGATGCCCTATTGGGTTAATGACTCCCAGGTCTAGGGTGTTTCCCAGGTGGAACCTATCCTAGTCATGTGTGTATGTGAGATCGTGTGGGGTAAACTTTTGGGCATGGGGTTCATGACATACAAGGGTTTGTATTATCTTATGTATGGGTGCCTTTGTTGAGGGTGAGCTACACCTTGTCCTAAATGCAATTTCTTCCATGCCCATTTGTTTGTCATTCTTCTTCTTATCTTTTTCTTTCATGTTTCTTTCATGTTTCAAGGAATTAGTTGGAGGCCACTGTCCTGGCTTGGTGTCCAGATACGACAATGTCATTCACAAATACCCCGCAGGAATGAGAAGGGAGGAAATCATCAACACTCCCTCTCAGCTAGGGAGGCATTGTCCACTAGGCCAAGTCTCTCACGGAAGTACTCGAACTTCGTCCTGGTAAGCGATTTGGTGAAGATATCTGCAATCTGCTCATGTGTAGGAAGGTACTGTACATGTACTTCTTTTCTCTGCACCATATCTCTGATATAATGGTATTTGATCTCAATGTGTTTCGATTTATCATGAAACACAGGTTTCTCAGAGAGCTTCACGTAGCTCTGGTTATCACAATGAATAATGGTAGAATCCATCTCACGATCAAATAAATCTGCAAAGAGTTTGCGAAGCCACACTGCTTTGTGGACTGCCACACTCAACGCTATATACTCTGCTTCTGCGGTACTCAAAGCCATAGAACTTTGTTTCCTACTACACCAAGAAACCATGGCAAACCCCAAGGTGAAACAACAACCATATGTTCTCTTCTGGTCCACTGCGCTTCCTGCCCAATCTGCATCGGAATATCCTTGCAAGCTCATGTCTACATCGGAGGCATATCTCAGGCCATATCCAACTGTGCCTCGTAGATATCTCAACACATGCTTCGGTGCTATCCAGTGAGTTTTTCTCGGCTGACTCATGAACTTACTCAGTACATTCACTGCATAGCATATATTAGGTTTGGTGTTAACCAAATACATCAATGGTCCAATCAACTATTGGTAAAGATGTGGATCAATCTTGCCTGAATTAGTCGAAGCCTCGTTCATTTTCTTCAGATCCATCACTATCGGTGTAGGCATGGATTTGCAGTCTGTCATACCGAATTTCTTCAATATCTCCACTGTCTATTTTACTTGACTCAGGAAAATCTCATCAGTTGTCTTCCATACTTCTAGTCCCAAGAAGTAGTGCATCATACCTAGATCCTTCATCTCGAATTCAGAAGTCAATGCTCGCTTGCATTCAACAATAAGTCTTTCTGAATCTGTGAGGAATAAGTCATCAACGTACAGGACCAAAATTAGGCAGTCATCACCAACAATGTGATAATATAGGTTTGGATGAACAACACTCTTGTTGAAGCCCAAACTCATCAGGAATCCATCCATCTTCTCGTACCAAGCACGAGGTGCCTACTTTAGTCCATACATGGCTTCTTCAACCTGCACACATGAGATTTCTGCTCATGTATCATGAATCCTTCCGGTTGCTCGATGTAAACCTCTTCCTCAATCTCACCATTGAGAAAAGTTGTCTTTACATCCATCTGATGTAGTCTCCAACCCATAGATGCAGCTAGGGAAATGATCGTACGGATGGAAGTGTATCAGGCTATAGGAGCAAATGTCTCCTCATAATCAATTCCCTCCACCTGAGAGAATCCTCTGGCCACAAATCTTGCTTTGTACTTCTCGACACTTCCATCAACTGCATGCTTGATCTTATAGATCCACTTGGAAGTCACTATAGACTTCCCTTCTGGTCTCAGAACAATATCCCACACATCATTATTCATGATGGACTGATACCCTTCTGTCATGGCATCTTGCTATACCTATTGACTTGCTGCTTCTCCATGACAAGAAGGCTCAGTATCAATGATGTGGCTCATGGATGAAACATAGCTCAAGAACCTTTGTGGTCTCTTTCTCTCTCAGAATGTGCCTCGAGGAGTTGCATGTCTCTCTACCTCCTGCAGAGTCTGTCGAGCCTAGGCATGCCTTTTATGGCCTACTGTAATGTCTTTGGGAGCATCTACTGGAGCTACTGGATCAATTGGATCAACTAGATCAATGGTTGTCTCCCTCTGAACTGGTGAAGGGGGAGAAGGTACTGTCTCGTTGTCAATCTCCATCTGAGATTCTCTGGATCTTCGAAAGGCTATCTCTTCCTCAAAGATGACATCTTTGCTTACTTCAATCTGTCTCTGACCAGGGATGTAGATCCGATATGCCTTCGAAGATTCATTGTACCCCACAAATGTACCCTTTCTGCCTGAAGGGTCTAGCTTGGTCCTTTTCTCCTTGGGTATATGAAAGTATACTGGACACCCAAATATTCTGAAGTGTCCAACCTCATGTTTCACTCCGGTGCAAGCTTCTTTGGGAGTCATGTTCTTCAAAATCTGGTGATAACTCCTATTCTGAACATATATTGTTGTCATGGATGCTTCTGCCCACAAAATCATAGATAGATTCTGATCATGTATCATCGCTTTGGTTGCCTTAGTGATGGTTCTGTTATTCCTTTCTGCAACCCCATTTTGTTGAGGGTTATAAGGAACGATGTACTCCCTCTTGATCCCTGCCTCAATACAGAAATCATTGAAATCCTTGGAGGTGTACTCTCCTCCATTATCTGATCTCAGCACCTTGATCCTCCTTCGGGTTAGGTTCTCAACCTGAGCTTTGAATTCTTGAAATCTCGCAAGGACTCCATCCTCGGTCTTCAAGAAATAAATCCACGTCTTCCGAGAGTGATCATCAATGAAGAGCACATAGTACAAATATTCGTTCAAGGAAGCAACAGTCATGGGTCCACACACATCTGAATGTATCAAGTCCAAGATCCCCTTGGATTTGCTATCATTGTTGAAGAAGGATCCCTTGACATTCTTGCCAAGAGCACAACCTCTGCAAACACCATTATGTTGAACATGTATCTCTGGAAGTTACCATCTTCCCTAGAGCAGGAAGGGCTCTATAATGAATGTGAGCAAGTCTCCTATGCCATAGCTCACTCAAGCTGAAAGTATCATGTAACAGGGCCTGGACTGGTCGAACAATCAACCTGTATAAGTTGTTTTCTCGAACGCGAATTACTCGGGCATAATCCATATGTGAGTTCTTGTGCCATGCAAGAACTTTTCCTTCAGAAAAGGTAATCTTGTAGCCTTTATCCTCTAAGGCAGAAACAAAGACAAGGTTCTTTTTCATCCCAGGTACATATAGTACCTCACTCAACTGAAGGGGTATGTCAGAATCTAGTTGGAATGTAGAGGTTCCAACCCCTTTCACATTATATCTGGCACTATCTCCAAGTACAACATGTAGACTGGTCTCTTTGTCAACAAGATCTATTAGATGATCTCTATATCCAGTCATGTGCCTGGAGGCACCACTATCAATTAACCAAATATCATTATCAGTAGGAACTGTACCTGAGAGTGTTGATATGAATAAGAAGGCTTTATCTTTGATGTCTTCATCTCTCTGATGTGGCTCTGGATCAACATCAACAATGGAGACAAGTTGTCTTCCTTTCTTCCTGGTAGGACAATCTCTCTCTGAGTAGATGATTATCTTCCTTGCCTTGACGTCATCTTCCTTCCATTCTTCTTTCTCTTCATCGATAGTTGTCTTTGGTAAAGCCTCTTGTATCACACTCAATAGGTCATCCTCTTCCAGGGTGATCTGTAGTCTTGACTTCCAGGAACTGAAGTTGCTTGATCCATCAAGCCTATCTTCCACCAAGGTTCAGTTCCTCATGGTTTGCAGATTCTTCCACAAACCCTTAACAACTAGGCTAGGAAACCTAACGGCTAGGCTAGGTTAGCAACCTTAGGTTTCGTTGGACTTATGACTACCAACAATAAGCCTTGAAATTTAGAAGAACACTGGTAAGCTTGAAAACTCCTTCAATGACCTGCAGAAACCCTAAAATCAAAAATTTGCAAAAAAATTGCCGAACCCTAGAAACCCTAGGGCCAAAAATCCAAAATTCTCGGAATTGCAATCTAAAAGTTGTTGGAGGTGCACTGAAGGAGGCCATACACTCCTATGCCAAATTTAGCCCCAATGTTTCAGTGTAGGGTGTTGAAACAACCAAAAAAGGAGAGGGTCGTACTTTTTCTGGAAACCCTAGGAGGGCCTTACGGATTGCAGAAAAGAGGACGGTTGGCTTTGAAAGCTTGTGCAATGGCTCTTTCAAGTCCTATGCTTTGATACCATGTTGAATTTTTACTATGCTAGGTGTTATCTCCTAAAATAAATTTGCCAATTTCAAGTCATTAGGTGATGGGATTGTCATTAGATGAAAGATTTTTTTTAAGTTTAAGTGTCTTTAAGATGAGTTTTAGACTTGTCTTTTCAAGAAATAAGTGGTCTCTTCAAGGAATATTTGGTTTAAAGTCATGAGGAAAAAATCCCAAGAAATTAGCTTTCGACAGCTAACGGTCGAATTTTTACATGCTGTAAGCTGCCGAAAGTTCCCACTTTCAGCAGCTAAGAAGACAGGTGCTGGGTGCTCTAAGCTGCGGAAAGTGCAGAATTTTCCAGAATTCATAAATTTTGGTCAAAAGGTCAAAATTCGAATTGGCTTGAGTATTTTTAGGGGTTGATGATGACTCTTCCTTAGAGATCTCATCAAATATCATCCATGGATGCAAGTGACACTTCATTTCATCAATGGAAACATTCTAGGGATCAAATCCTAGAATGTAGGGATATGGCTAAATTCCAGAAATCTGTGTTTTTTCCTGTTTTAGTCACTTTCTTTGGGGACAAATTCTGATGCGATGGAAGCATATTTTTAGAAATTGAAGGAGGTATTTCATAAGCACGGGCTCCTCTTCGAGAACCTCTCTCAGTTTTCCAAAATCTGTTTTTATTTGTGAGATATAGGTCAATCTTTGAGCACCATATTTCCAAAAATTAAATTCTCTGTTTTTCCTGTTTTAGTTACTATCTTTGGAGATAGATTCTGATGATTTGGAGAAGTGTTTTTGGAAACTAAAAGAGGTATTTCGTAAGCATGGGTTGCTCTTCAATAACCTCTCTTAGATTTCCAAGATCTATTTTGATTTGGAAGATATAGGTGAATCTTGGAGAAGGTGAATCTTGAAGTGGTTATCAGATCCATAGTTTGAGGATCTCAACTAAGTTTGTAAAGGCTATATAAGCCTATTGATTTCATATTGTAATGGGGGGGGGGAAACAGTTTGAAGACTATGATCGACTTTGGAGACTTTCAGGCTTGTAATCTCAGACTTCTCATTCTACTTCAGTAATACAAGCTTCTTTTGTCATTTATGTTCAAACTTTCATATTCTTTCTTATCTGTACTTGTACTCGAACATATCGTTCATTGTTTCATGTTTGTCTGATGTATGATAACTGTCAACTTGTCATTACATCCATAAACTAGAAATTGCAAGTATTCTTTACCTATTATAACTGGCCATTCGTATATGTTTTATTATATGTTTCTGCTGGTATAGTAAGTAATTCTCCACATATTCACCTTTTATGAACTTTCTGAACACAGTGGTTGAAAGCCTTGTCTAGCTGAGTGTGTCTATGCATGTTTTGAGTGAGTGAGACTTGATTAAGTTCTCTAACTTGATCCACCTATTACAATTCATTAAGTTACCAGGCCCATTTCCTTTAACAGTCAAGGAAGGATTCCTGGAGTGATAACACTAGGCTCAAGCATGAGGTTTATTTCATTTAGCATGTACTTGAACCATAAACAAATGTAGCTACACCATACACAAGTGCCTCAATAACCAAGATCACAAGAAGAATTACCATGCACAAGAACACAAGAAATATCTTGGGAAAACACTTCTCAACAAGGGAGAAAAACCCAACAATCCTTTGCTATATTCTCAAGAGAAGATCTCCCAACCATAAACCCTAATGCACACAAGAGGGTGCTTTTACAACCTTGAAACTAGCGCCCAAGAGAGGTGCACACTTCAGCCTTACAAGTGTTGCTGAAATTTCCAAATGACAAGTGACAAGTGTGAGAATGTGAGTTTCCTCAATGGGGAAATCACCTCTATTTATACAAGACCAGACACAACAATAGGTGTGTCTATTGGCACAACAGGTCTGACCTTAATAACTCAGAAATATAATTAATTATTACAATAAACATTAATTATCTTTCACATATGGTGGGGCCGACTTGTACCCTTTACATCATAATTAGGGTTACAAGTAAATCTTAAACTTTGACAATATAGAAAGGGATCCACACGTCCACTAGTGCTTAGCCACTAGGGACACGTCCACCTGTGCTCAACCATAGGGATGTCATACTCAATAGATCTCTATCTCAAATGAGTCCACATGAGAATCATCTAGAGTACCATCTTAAGCCTGAATCAACTGAGTCCACAGGAGTACAAAGGCAGGAGACCACATCGACTCAACTCTCACAGAGGAGAACGATACACCCATCACATGTCGACTCAACTCAGTCATAGAGGAGAATGTATCCTGGAGAATGTCACACGACGCTGCAATCATCAGTACAAGTTGGCCCCACCATATGTGAAAGATAATTAATGTTTATTGTAATAATTAATTATATTTTTGAGTTATTGAGGTCAGCCCTGTTGTGCCAATAGACACACCTATTGTTGTGTCTGGTCTTGTATAAATAGAGGTGATTTACACATTGAGGAAACACACTCTCACACTTGTCACTTGTCATTTTGGGAATTTCAGCAACACGTGTAAGGCTGAAGTGCACACCTCTCTGGGGCACTAGTTTCAAGGTAGTAGAAGCACCCTCTTGTGTGCATTAGGGTGTATGGTTGGGGGATCTTTTCTTGAGAATATAGCAAAGGATTGTTGTATTTTTCTCCCTTGTTGAGAAGGGTTTTCCCATGATATTTCTTGTGTTCTTGTGCATGGTAATTCTTCTTTTGATCTTGGTTATTGCAGCACTTGTGTATGGTGTAGCTGCATTTGTTTATGGTTCAAGTACATGCTAAATGAAATAAACCTCATGCTTGAGCCTAGCATAGTGAAAATTCAACACATCTGAGAGAGTCCATGCTTCTATCTGCTGCATCTCTCTTTGCTTTCTGCAAAGCGTCACAAGCTTGTTATGGTTTCCTTTTGATTCCTGACTTCCTTCGAGTCTGAGTCTCTTTAAGTTTGTTTCTATCTGTTCTGATTGTTGCCCATTTGGCAGTTGTGTCATCCTTATAAACTTCTTCTATGATAGCTTCCACAAGGATTGTTCATCAAACATATTTCAAAAGGGTACCTGCCCGGAACAAGAATGACAAGAGAAAACAAGAAATATCTATCTAAAGGAGATGTTAGTTCAATTTGCAAACAAGTACAATAAGCATCTATATCAATAGTATTCATATGCAGTCAAGTATTCATTGCACCTAGCAATAATATAATCTTTCAAAGACTACTTTCACAATTAGTATTGTAGCAACTATCACTCTTGATATACACAAATTTGAAGCTTAACAATTTAATCAAACCTGGAACCTGAAGCTTGAACTGCTATGAAGGGTGCGCTTGTTCCTTTGAATGCACTGAATCCAAGATTACATCTTGGATAAGGTCTCTAATACTTTTCCTACAAACACGTTCATGTTTTGCTAGATGATATAACTTAGATAACATATACAAGTGCATACCTTTGAAACCTTGTAACATCGTCCAACTTGTCTTCCAATCTGAAACTAGATACCATCTTGACAAGAAGAGATTAGAAACTCAATCAGAAGATTCAATGATTAGAACAAGCTAGAAACTCTAAAATTTCAACTTTGACCACAAAATCATTTTTGACCAGAAGTCAACCTTTTGTCTTTGACTTTGACCAATCAACCTTTGACTTTGACTTTGACTTTGACCAAAAATTCAAACCTGACGTTTTTGCTAGATGAGGGTACCAAGAGGTGCGCTAGGCTAGGGCGCACTAGGATCTCAAGGAATTAGGTCAAATGCTTTTCCAGAAGTGCCTGAACAAAAGGGTTAGGGTTTGTTGCAACTATATAATTAGAAAACCTAGTTGCAGTTGTAACTGGTGCCATAACGAGCTTAACAAATAACTTCCCAATCTATCTTCCAGTGGTTAGACTGTCTGAAGATAGCGTGGGCCCATAACCTGTTAGAAATAAAGAGATGTGCTTGTTTTTCTATAGACAATATAGCAATATTGTCACCCAACCATAGGCACAAAGCCACCCCTGAGCACCTTTAACCTTGACAAACAGATTAATTCCGGTAGCAGACCAATAGCCAACCAAGGCTAGCGCACCTTTCTCCAAGGTTAGCACACCAAGCAAGAATAACTAGAAACCAAGAAGAAAGTCCAACCAAAAGCCAAAATCCCAGTTGCACGAGCTGCAACTGCACTCCTTCTCCAAACTTGCGCACCACTAGTCTTATTCAGTTGTGAGAGTAAGAGTGAAAAAATGAGCTCTAGCGCCCTCTATTTATACTTCTCTATCTCACTTGACTGGGCCGACTTCTCTTTCTGGAGGTTAATAACTCAATATTAAATATTCTCTTGAGCCGACTTGTCTTCTAGGGTTATTATCCAATGTTTTTAGGGTTTCTCTTGCTTCCAGGAATATTCTAGTCTTGTCAAAGGTTACACGTGGAGGTTAATACCTCCCACAACTACCATAATATCAACAGTTCCAACCTCATCGGACTTCATATGGAGAAAATAGAATTTGATATCCTATTCAAAATTCAACAGACTTAAGAGTTTTCAGGGTTTTAGGATTGGTAGGATTGCAACATTTTCATTGGATTTTATCATGTATGAGGGTATGGGATTGGCATTTAATCAAGAGCACCAAGACCTTTATGTACCTTGATGTTGGCGGTATAGATTGTTGAACTCTTCTATCACGGCCTTAACAAAACTGTACCCTTCACTCAAACCAAAATCATTGATAAGCATTTTAAGTTTTTTCTACCATATTATAAGGCTTGGATTAAGAAGTTTCATTAGAATAGCTTGGTGTTGACTGATGTCCCTAGAGGATTGAGGTAGAGGCTAAGGGTTATAGTAATAATGAGGATCCCAATATAAGCGATGGTGGAACATTGCTTGTCATTTAAATGTTCTTGCTCATTTATTGATAATGCTTTCTTTCAAAATTTCAATAATTTTTTGGAATCATGGTTTGGAATCTTTAAAACATAATTTTTTCATTAAAATTTAAATATTTATATATATTTTTAGTAAAATGAGTCATTGAAATATGATCGATCGAAGTCAATCCGAGTCTGAGTTTTAAAACATTAGATTGAGCTTTGAGGATACGTGACCATTTTCCATCAAGTAATCAAGGGGAAATCCATTGTTTTCATTACCATGATTCATTTCATGAGATACATTTATTTTTGTTTGGATGTGATTTTGTATTATCCTATTAGGACCTATGACTCGGGACAAATATTGTATTTCATTATTGATGTCAGATGTACCACTTGAAATCTTATAGATCTTATATATCAGTTTTATTTTCATATTTATGTAACAATGTGTTTGTTTGATGTTGATGTTGCTTTAGAAGTTTAAAAAATTGAAAAAAAAATGATTGTTTTGTATTTTTTTAAGTTTCCCGATAATTTTTTATATTTTCCCCGAGATTGCCGATAATTTATATTCTGGACCCCCAATGATAAATTCCCGATAACGATAAATGTAACATTGATATATTTTCAGTGAAAGTATTCAGTGTGAAACAATAATCTCCAAGATTTTGTACATTTTACCTTTTCGAAAGGCTTACTTATTGAATGTCTTTTTTCTAACTTAAAATATAAAAGAACTTGCAATGTTACTTTAAACTATAAGAGAGATAACTAACCTAGATATGAGCATTTCATAGATACAGAAAAAATCAAACATTCACGGTATTTGTTGATTTAGAAGTATCTAAGATTTTGTAATTGATGCAAAGCATGCCTAGACATGTATATGAAGAGGACACCAAGTTTTGAAATATAACTCGAGGTAAACATGTTAAATCTCCAAATGTTAATAATGATCCTTATTAGCTTTTGTTTATTTCGTAGTTGTTGGAAATATCTACACAATATTTGATATGTTTCATAGTATTTATTTTGCATATATATCTTACCCTCGTCATGAGGGAAGTATTTGGACAGGGATATCAATCTCTACATGTCTTTTCTTAAATTATTCGTCATGTTCACCTATTTCTAACTAGCGATCTAAGAAATACCTTTTGTCTTAGGATTTGTCACATGTAGTAAGGGTTAAAGTTGTCCTTCCATGGTAAAACTTAAGCAAATCTTAAAATTAACTTAACATTATGATGTTGTTGGAAGAGATCACTTGTTGTGCACTACCTAATGACTTGTATAAAGGGGTTTGACTCACCTCTATGAGTGGGCACCATGCATTGGGGTTGGCATCTTGGCCTTGGGATTCATGTACCATGCCTTGATATCTGTGCACTTGCTTTGGGATGCGTGACATTGAATTGGGATCTGTGTACCAACATATAGACACATACATCTACATTGGGATATGTGCCATTTTTCTTGGGATTTGACACCACATTGGAACATGTGTCACTGCATTGGGATCTGTGATAGTGTATTGGACGATGCCAAGGACTCCACTTCATGATCATGTGCCACATGGACCATTCGTGGAGGGTGCAATTTCTTTCTTGGGCATATATTCCCACATGTGTGGCTTAATGTGCCTTGTTGACCACACGTGTAAGGTTGTTGAGGTTGTTGGGGTCTGTTATAGCACATGTTGTAGGTTGGGCAAAGTCTGACCCAACCACAAAAGCAAGTGCTACAACTAGGGAATCCTACACCCAATGTCACCTTGATGTATGTCCCGCACTTCAAGGGTTACTAGGTCACTCTAGGGAGGCGATCCCGGTGACCCTAGGAGAATGGGATGGAGATGAAAGTGAAACCCCTAGAAGTCAAGTCTAAGTGGAGTGGGATGTGAGAGGAGTGCCTTGTAAGCCAAGTAATTGTTGCCTCAAAGATGTAGTACTTCTTTGTGTTAGAAATAATAGGTGTGCTTGTTTAACCATAGACAATATAGCAATATTGTCACCCAACCATAGGTTGAAGCCACCCCCGAGCACCTTAACCTTGACATAGAATAATTCTGAAAGCAAACCATAGGCCTAATAGCCAATCAAGGTAGCGTATAACTCTCCAGAGTTAGCATACCAAGCAGAAATTCCAAACCATAACCAAGAGAGAGTCCAAGACTGAAACCAAAAATACAAGTTGTAGTAGCTGCAGCTGCAACTACTCTCCAGACTTGCGCACAACTAAATTTCTGCAGTTGTGAGCTGTGTGTGTCCAAATGAGCTCTAGCATCCTGTATTTATACTGCTCCTCCTTAGTTGTCTGGGCCGACTTCTCATTCTGGAGGCTAAAAACTCAATATTAAATATTTCCTTTAGCTGACTTGTCTTCTAGGGTTATGTCCAATGCTTTAGGGTTTCTTCTTGCTTCCCAGAATATTCTATTCTTCTTAGGGTTACAAGTGGAGGTTAATACCTCTCGCAACTACCATAATGTCAACACTCCCTCCTAGCTAGGGAGGTATTGAAGGCAATGGTCTTGAGCACAAACATACCATTCAACCGGTAGCATCATCATAGCCATACAGGCTATCTCATGATTAGATCACGAGCACCATCATCACTATTAGTATAATCTGATAGCATCAACTGCATCATCTCTCGAAGCCATACTCCATCTGAGTAATTGGGCATGATGCTGAATAAGTCACTCACTCCACAGAGTGATACAAGAACCATTCTTCTAATACGAACATATGTCTTAGAAAAATAACTATTCCAACAGGTGTTGGAAGCCACGCCTTGGGCTACAAGGACTATTCTTCTAATCAAGACATACGTCCTAGAAGAATAAATGTCCTGGACCATTTTCCGTCTGGAGAATGTCTGTCTATCAGCACATTGACTATCCATCTAGCTGATAATCATTTTCAACACTACTGATAGTCTACATGGCAATCAGAACAATGTCATTCAATAGAACACAACTGTGTCTATCCATAGTAGTACACAACTACTATCCAGTGGTACACAACCACACCAAGTAGCATACATCTACTGTCCAAAGACATACAGTCCCCATAGAAATCATATCTTCTGATATCAACCTGCATAAAACAATATCATGATATAAACTAAGTCATCTGGGCCATTCTTCCACTCACATCTGTGAGATATGGAAGAGCATCTGCCCTCAGAATGTAAAACATCAGCCATGGGAGATATTGGACTATTCTTCTTAGGCATAGAAGAATAATTGTCCCTAATTTCTGAGCCTAGACCATTCACCTAACTGGGCCATTCCTCTAGCACTAGTCATAGTGTAACCTGGAGAGAATGAGTCTGCCCTAGGGAATGCCTGTCCCTGATTGTTGAACCTATAGCATTCACCTAACTAGGCCATTCCTCCAGCACTAATCATAGTGCAACCTGGATAGAATGAGTCTACCCTAGGGAATGATTGTCCGGACCATTTCCTAATGGAAATGATTGTCCTGCATCAACCTCCAAAACAAACCATTATTCCAAACTGTGAACTTCAAAAGAATGATTGCCTGACGAGGCGGACCATTCTACTTGACCACTACTCAAAGTGACTTCCAAGAAGAATGACTGTCCTAGACCATTCCCCCACACTGGCCACAAGGAGAATCCTAGTCTATGGTACATCAACAATCTATCGAACCATTTTCATTACAAAAATGCTTGTCCGATCTGGACCATTTTCCGAATTGGAAAATGGTTGTTCGTCAGAAATCTCAAACCACTTTCCAAACTGGAAATGAACTGATCATCTTGGACCATTTTTCTAACTGAAAAATGACTATCCATAAATCAATAACATATCAGTGCTCCCTCCCAACCTGGGAGTAATCTCTTCCTTTTTCAATAAGGAAGTCGTCTCCACGAGCCCTAGGTTGTTTCTTAAGTACGCAAACTTTTTCATCTTGGACAGAGGCTTTACCAAAATATCTACTATCTGCTCATATGTGGAGATATGTTGGAGAACCACTTCTCTTTTTTGGACTTTATCACGGAGAATGTAATGTTTGATCTCAATGTACTTTGGTCTGTCATGGAACACTGGTTTTCTCTGAAGGCTTCATATAGCTCTGATCATTACAATATATCATGGTCGAATTCAACACTTTTGTTTCTTGCTAGCTCATGGTATGGTGGCAAGGCTCAAACTGAAACATATTCGAGTAGCACTTCTTCTGTCATCATGAGAGTTTGCCATGGATTAGCAATCCATCTTCCCAGACTTCTAAGTAACTATTCTGATACACTATCTATGTCATAGAAAGTTTACACCACGCTTTTGTTGTATATGAGATACTCTGCATCAAGTTGTTTGAATCCATACAAGGTCTTCTTATATCTGCATACATGGGTCTCTTTCTGGTATAAGCTTCTTTCTCACTTTCTTTATTGGGAAAAACGGTCTTTTACATGTAAATTCCAATCCATGGATACTACAAGAGGTATATTTGGAACAATTTGTTGTCATAGTCTTCTCCCTCCTTCTGGAAGAACCTCTGAATCTTGCAATGCTTCCATTCATAAGTCTTTTTGAAACTGTTCTT
>ML806460.1:16190-31303 GCA_009831015.1 Picea engelmannii
CATTTGCTTTTTAGTTACTTAGTTTAAGGGATTTTGGGATTATTCCCAGATTGTGTAAAACTATTTGCTATTATTCACAAGGATGTTTTACCTTGTGAGGAACCTATATAAACCTATGGTTTTGTAATAATCTATCATCCTCAATTGTGGGAGAACAAGGATATGTAATTCTGATTCAAACTGGAGCAGAATTGATGTTTTGTCATAGCTTTTTCTTTTCAATATATCGACACTTTGTTCCATGTTTTGTATATCATATTGTTTATGGTTTAGTATCACTTTGTTGTCTAAATCAAATTCATAATGATATAATTTCTTTATTTTTATACATATCTTCTTGCTTCCAAATATATAAAAGACATAGCAGTTATTGATTTTGTTTATGAATGATAGCTTTGTCTTCTTCATAAATTGAATTGTTATATATAAGCTTGCTGCATAATAGGTTTCCCTTTTGCAGGAGTTTGTAATCAGAAAACTCTTATGATTTTCTTTTATGTCTTGTTTGTCCTGTAACATACTTCAAGAAGTAGTACAGCTGATCCTTTGCGAGAATCTTTTGGGCTAAATGGTGTGAATTTCTTCCTCCAACCAGCTTAGCAAGTCATCATACACAGGACAGACTTGGAGCGTTTCCAGGTCAATTAGATTTAGTTCATGTTTTTATCTAGTTTAATTTAGATAAAAGTTTTATATTAGATTATTTAATTTCAGTTGGCTTTATTTCTTTTTCATAAAACACAAAAATCAAAAGAGTTATTCTTGGCTGTCCTAAGGCAGCGAACACATGAGTTTTTGCAGGTTTTATTTAAATCTATAGTTTTGTTTATAATGTACATTTGTGAATAAGAAATAATATTGTAACTATAATTAGGTAGTTGATTTGAGTTATTATAATTATAGTTAGTATCTTGTATATATATTAGTTAGTAGTAGTTAGATTAGTGTATTTAGTTTAGTTTGTTTTATTAGTTTCTAGTTTCCTTTATTTTAGTTAGTTTCTTGTATTTAGTTATAGTTAGTTTGTTTTATTTAGTTTAGTTAGATTTCTTAGCTCAGATCAGTTCTCTTTGGTTTTCATAGAAGACCTTAGAGCGGCCAACGGAGCCGTTAAACTCGTCAGGGTGGTTCATTCCAAACGGCTTGGGTTATTAGACAACCCTGGACCGGTTCCACTCTCTCAATTGACGGACGGTCGATTTCGCCCGTCAACAAGACCTCAACATAATTTTTTAGAACTGTCCTTCATTAAGATCCAAAGATGGTTTATTTGCAGAACCAACCTTCTAAAGCAGGGATACATCTTCTAAGTCATTCCTTTAAGGAACATGGACAGCATAAGAAGATAATAGATGATCGTGACAGGCTTTACTCACAAATCAAAATCAGTTAACTTCTTTCAAACAACAGTCTTTGCCAACACAGATGTAAATTTCAGAAGTATATAATTGATGTTCAGACAATTTTTTAGCAGTCGTCTCCGTGAAAGAATTTTATGTTTTCCTTGTCTGAACAGTTCAAAAACAGGTATGTGTATTTCCAAAAAAAAACTTATAAGTACAAAGGAAAGAAAAAAAAAAAAATCAAAGCCCAAAACAGTAAAAGAAAAGCAAACAAAAGAAAAATATGTACATAGTATACAAAGGGTTGTCATCAAGCAAAATATCTTTTTAGAGCTTGGCCATTCACCGGATAGGTGTTAGACTGCCCCTCTAGATTATGCAATCAGAAAGAGCTGGGACCCAATTTCTCAGCAATTAAAAACGGTCCAAGCCATAAGTTTTGAAATTTCGCATGCTCTCCCTTTCCTTCATGCGGTTTGTCCCATTTCAAGACAAGATCACCTACTTTGAAGTTCCTATCAGAGGCAGAGTTAGAATCAAACCAGATTTTGACCACTAGTTGATGCTGATCTAACTTACGTTTAGCTTGGGCTCTTACCTCTTCTAGCTTCATTAAGGCATTAATTCGGTTTTCCAAAGGGGGGACAGTCTTCTTCTTGTATTTTCTTCGATAGTTGTAGTGAGGGAAGAAGAATGTGTGGTGGCAAAATTGCTTCTCTGCCATAAACGAGAAAGAAGGGAGAGTTACCTACAATAGTTTTTGGTGCTACCCTATCAACCCAAATTGCGTTTAACAGTGCATTGTGCCAGTTTTTGTGATTTTCAACTACCATTCTCTTGATAATTTTAATCAGATTCTTATTTGTTGATGCCAATCCATTGCCTTGGGGGTAATAACTGGCAGAATACTTCAATTTAATTCCTTTTTCTAGAGAGAACTTCCTCATCTCAAGAGATGAAAAATAAGAAGCGTTATCAAATACTAAACAGTCAGGGATACAAAAACGAGTGATAATATTCAAATTTAAAAAGACAATTACCTGACTAGTATTCACAGTTCTTAATGCAGCAGCTTCAGACCACCTGGTGAAATAATCTGTGGCTGTTATGATAAAATTATGCTACTATGAGGATGGCGGATTGATTGGACCTATGATATCAAGGCCCCACTGCTGAAAAGGAGAGTCTACTAAAACAGAATGCAAAGAAAAGGCTGGTTTCTGTAACTGCCCTGATGCTTTTTGACAAATAATACACTTACGGCACAAGGCATGGGCATCTCTAAAAAGTGTGGGCCAGTAATAACCAGCTCTCGAAACTTTATGGGAAGTGGTGTCACCACAAAAATGCCCACCAGCTTCTCCTGCATGCAACTCTAGTAAGACTTTTTCTGCTTCGTCTTTCTCAAGACAGCGCATCAGTACGCCATAAAAATTTTGACGAAATAGAATACCATTAACCAAATGAAAGGAGGCAAACTTTAATCTTAACTCTCTTCTTTTAGTGGGATCCAGGTGACGGGGGGATGACCCATGTTCAAGACAGAATTTTATATCGTCATACCACTGACTGACAAAGTTTTGTGCACATCAGATTGCATTTTGATCGTGTTGTCTTAGGTTTGACCTATCATTTTCTTCTTGCTATCTTGCTATTGAATCAGCAACTAACTTGCATAACCCTTGGCCTCTCACTATTTGAGAGGGGGTAATTTCTATGCCATACTCCTGTAAGGACGTAACCCAGTTCGCCCTCTTTTCACCTAGTTCTTTCTGCACTAACAGGCTCCTGATGGCTGGGTAAGGGACAATAACTTTCATCCTAGATTTCAAAAGATAAGACTGGAAGTGCTTGACTGCTTTGAAAACAACGTAGGCTTGCTGATATACCATTGGGTAATTAATTTCAGCGCCCTTGAAAGCAGAGCTCATAAAGGCAATGGGTACTTCATTGTTTTCAACGTTCTTTTGAGTTAGGACTGCCGCATAGGAACGGTCAGAAGAAAATGTGTAGAGTGTGAAATCTTGCGAAAAGTAGGGGCTCATGAGAGAAGGAGCGTCTATTATGGCCTTTTTTATTGCATTAAAAGCTTTATGTTCTAAGGGTCCCCAATGATATTGTGCATCTTTCTTAATTAAATTATGTAAAGGTCTGACCATTTCAGAGAAACTGGGGACGAATCTCCTGACGAAGTTTATCTAGCCTAAGAAAGACTGCATAGACTTTTTGGAAGTAGGAGGGGGGAGTTTAAAAATGAATTGAGTCCTTTCAGGGTCGATAATCATTCCTTTGCTTGACAAAATAAATCCTAAGAGTTTACCTTGTTCTACTGCGAAGATGGATTTTTTAGGATTCAAGGAAATGCCGTATTTACGACATCACTGTAGGACGGCTCTTAAATGAGCTAGATGATCGGTTTTGTTTTTTGAAAATACAGTAACATCATCTAAGTAAACTACGACGGATTGATTGATTAAGCCTTGGAAAGCAATGTCCATCGCTCTCTGGAAAGTGGCACCGGCATTAATCAATCCAAAGGGCATTTTTCGATAAGCGTAGGTGCCACATGGAGTGCGGAAGGTAGTTTTAAGTTGGTCTGGAGGAGACATCAGGACTTGGTTGTACCCCAAAAAACCATCCAATAAGGATAGTCTTTTAGAACCAGATACATGTTGAAGGATCTATTCCATGGGTGGGACAGGATAGTTGTCTTTATCAGACGCTCTATTAAGGTTTCAGAAATCGACGCAAAGTCGGATTTCCCCACTTTTCTTTCGGATAGGGACAAGGTTAGAAACCCATTAAGTGTGCCTAACTGGGAAAATTATCTTAGCATTCAGGAGTTTATTTAATTCTTTTTTGACGGTCGGTTCGAGCTTAGGGTGCATTTTTCTTAATTTTTGTTGAAAGGGAAAGGTTTGGGGTTTCATAGGAATGACGTTTTGTATGATGTTGGGGTCGAAAGTTTTAAGGTCATCATACGTCCACGCAAATACATCTTTAAATTCTTTAAACAATTTAACAAATGCGGCTTTTTCTTGTTCTGAACAGCCCACCCCTAAATTAATGCACTGTGGATTGTCATTAGTTCCTAAGTTCACTTTTTCATATGATAAAGAGGAACTATTGGTTTTACAGTTGACCGATTTTTTGAATTTATCTTGAAGATCATAAAATTTCTCTAATCTAACTATAGATTTAGGGATCGAATTTTCCATGTCCGATGAAGATTCAGGAGTTCTCAGATCTAGTATTACCGTGAAATCGCGCAAATTGTCGTCGTGAGTGCATTCGTCTATCACCGCGCCTTGAAAAGTTTCTTCCATATTTGGGAAGCTAATAATCTGTTGATCATCGTCAAAGACTCTCCAATTCATGATGTTGTTGGGAACGGATGGCCTAAACAATAGTTCGATGGAGAATGCATCCGGGGACAAGCCTTCTACAGGAAAGAGTTTGGATAGCTAATAGATCGGCTTCAGCATTATTCAATCTAGGAATATAATTTATATTGAAAGCATAAATTTTATTCATTAAATTCCATACCTCGGATTGGTAGCTTTTAAGATGCAGAGACAGACAGTGGATAGAATTTCTTACCTGTCTAACCACGATTTTGGAATCGCCAAAGACAACCAAATTTTGAATGTTCATATCTAAAGCTTTTCTGAGGCCCTGCAGTAAAGCCTCATATTCCGTTGTGTTATTAGTACATTCAAATTCTAGCCTACATGCAATCAGGGTTTTGTTACCTTCCGGATCGATAATAACGCAGCTTGCACCAGCTCCTTCTTTGGACTTTGACCCATCAAAATAAAGAGACCAAATTTGATTTTTATCGGGTGCATGAGATCATTGTGTAGAAGCTTCTGGCTACACATATGCTACAATCTCGGACTGTTGTTCTAGATTGGTGATAGCTGAAGTCTTGGCCATGAAATTGCCGAAAAAGGTATCCATCCCTTGTATTTCAGGTGAATCGATAGAAGGTGTAAATGGTTCGTTGGGATCATTCAAATATGTGACCGTGAACTTAAGGTAGCGTTCACGATTTACCTTGATTTTGTTGGGCTTGCCATTTTCTGGAAGCCACAGGTGAGACCAATCTGTCACGAAATAGCCGTGTAGCTGCTCCGACCAGTCCCTGCTTAAAAACAAACCATACACTTCTAGAATATCCACAACAATAATATCAATAACTTGATGAAATTTGGGGTTAGACGATAATCTTATAAGCACATTCCTTAATTCGCCTACAACTTTTACACTAGTTCGATCAAGTTGGATGATCTTTAAAGTGGATGGTTTAACTCAGCATTAATCTTCTGACATACAGACCATGGCATCACATTGGAAGACGCTTCTGAGTCTACCATACAATTGTGCATGTTTCTATTAAAGATTTCGAAAGTTAACAAAAATGGAGGTACATTCCTGCGAGTAATAAGGGTGGTAGTTTGTGGCTTTTTACTCACTGTCTCTAAAGCTAATTTATCTACATTATTTACATTATTTACAGGAAGGCTTCCTTTATCATGAGGATCGGGATTGTTCTTAGTGGAAGTCTTCTGAGGAAATTTGTTCTGAACAACCTTGTTACTGCTTGAATTACCATTTTTACTATTCTCTGCGATGTTCTGTAACATTTTTTGTAGCAGAAATGGGAATTTCAATAATTCATAAACATAAATGTTAGCCCTTAACTTTTTAAGGTCTTCAACTAAATCATAATATAAGTTGGGGTTTACATGACTCTGTTTAGTCTCAACTGGTTTAGATTGCTTTGGAGGCAAAGTCGTAGTGTTTTCGGAAGAAGTTTTGTTTGCTATCTTACTCCTAGTATTGTACGGATGTATTGTCTCGAAGTTAGATTGAAAGATGCTATCTAAGAAGTGTCCAAATTTTTTTGGAGAAGACTCTTCTTCTTGAGCTGTCTCTTGTTCAACAACTTCCTCGGGAATCTCAGGAGGCATCAAGTTATCCTAGGCTTCTAGAATTGTTTGAAGGGCGTATTGCAGACTTTCTAGATTTTGGCCCTTAGTAGTTGGATTAGGTCAGTTGGTTGGAAAAGGCTTCCTGAACAAGGTTTTGTAATGCCCTTTTCTCGAAGAAGCTTCTTCGGTCGTCCTTTTCAAGTCTATAACTTGATTTGACAGTTTTTGAACGACTTTAGTTAAGTTTTCTAAATCAGAGCTTTCAGGTTGTGTTTTACTTTGAGTAGGTCTAGGGAGGATTTCGATCTTCTTTTGGAAGAAGAACTAGTCTCTGTTTCATTGCTAGTAGTGTCTTTTAAACTAAGGATGTCTTTTTCAATTTGGTTGGCCTCCTCAAAGGCCTCTAACAATGTGGCTTTCTTATATCATTTAACCCAAATGGCTATACTTTGATGCAAGGCTTTAGTATAGTATGCTATGATAAGATTCTCGGCAGGCATGGAATCTGTAGGGATTCAGTTCTTAAGTTTTAAGAATCTTTGATTAAAGTCTTTAATTTTCTCTTTTGGGTTCATTATTAAGCTAGAAAGCTCCATAACTAGGACTTTTGGGGACTTATCGTCTCCGAACTTTTCCAAAAAGCATGACTCGAACTTTTCCCAAGACACGATGGTATGGGGTTGCTGGGAAAAGTACCAAGTAGATGCATTTCCCTCGAAAGTGTAAGGGAACAACCTACAGACTATGTCTTCATGCTCGACATTGCGGAGTCTAATGGCTAACATAAACTTTTTAATGTGATATTCTGCAATCTGTTTAGAGTCAGGGTCAAACTTGGGAAGCCACTTCTCCGGATGTTTGGGTAAGGGATGTTGAGCCCCAGGTACGGCTACTGCATCCTAGTCGAGCCAAGGTCTGGCAGGATTGTTCTAGTTGACCATTGGTGTAGGCAGTGTGGAAGGCTGAGAAGAGGAGCTGCCTTCGTCAAAGAGTCTTCTCCCAAAGAAGAAGGAGATGATGGAGGTGGTGAGGGTGGTATTCCAGATCCCCCTACAACAGGAGTGAATATTGGATCTGTAGGGTTCACAGTGAGGTTGGTGCCTCCGAGTTGTTCTCTGATATCAGAGAAATCTAAAGGTTGGTCCAAAGGTCGATTTGGTTGCCTTAAATGGGCTAAGGCACTATGTGTTCTTAAGAGAGATTGGCGGACAATCTCTTGTATGTCACCACCTATAGGATTTGGGGTTACTGGCTCAACTGTGATCCGTGGATCGTTGTTTGATGTGGTTGTTGTTTGAGGGGGAATGTTGTCATTCAAATGACTTCTTGTCACTATAGGTGAGCGATTAGGTGGTGGAGGAGTCTTACGACCACCTCGTGCCATTAATAAATTTCAGGCCCTCCTTCTAGCGCCATTTGTTGATGGGCGAAAATGAACGCTCGCCAACTGGAAGAGTGGATCCAGTCCGGGGTTGTCTAAATAACCCAAGCCATTTGGGATGATCCACCCTGACAGGTTTAGTGGCTCTGTTGGCCAATCTAAGTCCTAGGAAAACAAAAGAAAACTACACTAAGGAACTAATCTAAATAAAAACAACAATTAAAACAAACTAATAAATAAATCTGAAGTACATATATACAGTCTATTACCTAAACTATACAACAATAGTTCTATAAAATTAAATGTTCAATTATCAACAAAACTACAAATGTGTAATATTTACAGATTACAGATTTAAATGAAAACCTGCAAAAATCATTTGTAAACTGTCCTAAGACAACAAAACTATTGTTTTTTGATCTTTTATAATTTTATGAGAAAGAAATTAAATAAAAACTATCTAAGCTAAGCAACTAAAATAATAATTCTAACTATAAATCTGAACTATATATATCTATCTAAACTACTTAAATAACACTAATAAGTTAACTAGTAAATAACAAATAGCAAACTGACCTGAAGTAATGCTTCAGGGTTGTCCTGTATCCAATAGTTGATTTAGCTGTTCGGAGGGAGGAAACCCGCACCGAGTTCTCCACAAGCTTCTCATAAACAGGAAGCAGCTGTGCTCTTCAAATATCAATGACAGGACAAACAAGACATAAAAAATTACAGTAATCTTATAATTTACAAATCATCATATTTAGATAAATCTGTTTGCAAAGATTTGTATAAAATGATTCATTTAACGAAGAAGATAAATCTTTAGTTCATTAAATTGAAACGAAGTAATTCTTGTATTAAAAAGAAATAAGAGACATCAGATATGGACAACACATAAACCAAATCACATCAACCTACAACAAATTACGATAGCTAAAGTAGTCGATAATTAATTGCAAACTGATATGAAGAAAACTTGAAATAAAAGTTGGGTATATTGAAAGCTAAAGCTGTTACAAGACATCAACTTTTATCCCAGTCTATATTATAAATCCATAGTCTGGTTCTCCCAACAGTGATGATGATGGGTCAATTACAAAAAATAACAAGTATTTAAAGACCACAGGGTAAAACATCCCTGTGGGAATTATCAAAAACAATTTACAAAAAATCTGGGGATAATATCCCAAGTCTCTATTTCTGACTCAAGCTAACAACCTAAAATAAAACTATATCTAAAGTATCTCCTAAACTACCACAGCATGCCCAATTGATCATTGTAATTCATATGCACCTGAAAGTGGACAAGAATAGACAAGTTTAGAGGATATTTTATTGATAAAATTAACAAAAATCTAAATTTTAAGACTAGCTACAGAATCTTGCGATTCAGTAGCTGGTCTAATTTGAGAACAGAATCGTTTTAAATCAATGAAATGCTAACATAAATATATTCAAATCTTTAATTGCTAATTGAAAACAAAATGAATCATTTAAACCACAACTTCTATGCTAATCGATAGCAAATGAAATCTTGTTTGAATCTATTTCAATTGCAACAGAATATGTACAATCTGTCACACAACTCTTATTTCCAATTCGGAGCAAACAGAATTGTTTTAAACAATTCGAAACCAACGAAATCATTTTCATGAATCAATTCCAATCGACACAAATTGTAACCAATCAAGTAAATTTCTCATACAGTAATTTATGTTGACTCAGCCCTCAACAAAATTGTTGTGGAATCAAGACGAAATTAACAGGATGATCATTTTTTAATTAATCAAACCAATCTTCAATGCATATACAAACGACCATGCTAATCGAGGCACGCAACATCGTTTCAGAATCAAAATAAAAGAAATGAATCTAACCAATTTGGGACCGACACAATCGTTATGCAAAATCGTATTAATCAAAACATAGCCGTGTCCGAATTTAGCAAACAAATCTTGTTTGCAGGTCGAATACAATCATATTCCAAAATGAAAATATTGATTCAATACAAAACAAAATCATTCCTGGTAAATCGAAGTCAACAGGATTGTTTTGAATCTATTAGAAACAGACAGAACTAATCGAAATCAAACCCAATCGACTATCCTGATTCAAACGTACAGAATTGTTTCAAAAGAAACCCAAACAGAATTGAAAACAAATCAATCGTTTATACTAATCTGAGAATAATAAAATCTCATTAACCAAGTCATAGCTATATTGGATTTTTAGGAAAATGAACTGATGCAAACAAAACTAATTTATGTTAATTGAAAACGAAATCTTTTATATTATTTCAAATAAAAACGAAATCATTCCTTGAAATTCGAAGTAACATAACCATTTCTTACTCTATTAAAACAAACATGAGTAATCGAAAGCAAAACCCAATCCGTTATATTAATTCAAGCAAACTCATAAAGCAAAATCGATGTCGAAACACATACCTAGGCAACTCGGTCATGATAATTTTGAATTGACAAAGGCCATTGTTGCTTTGACATTTCCGAAGACAATCGAACCAGTGGTTTTTTGTTTCTTCTCGTTGGCTTGTAGCCTGTCGTTCTCCTTTGACAGGACTGTCACCCGTTCCTCTAACGATTAGATCTTAGATTGCAACAGGGGAACATCGGTGTAATAACATTCAAGCCAGAAATTACATTGGGTACATGGTGATTGATTGGGCTTTGGCACCACAGGCGAGGGTTTGTTCAAGTTACCAGGGGTTTCCTTGTGCAGCTTGATTCCCGGGTAGTTTGGGTCATTTTTGAGGCACGAAGGTAAGTTAGAGACATAGTCATAGGGTTCATAGAGCATAGGCCATGAGAATAGGGGTATTCCTCAGTCAAGAATCGTTCAATTTCGGAGTCCGAGTCCTCACTCAACACTATTGGCTTTTGGTCAACATTTTTCTTAGGTTTTTTCCTAGCACATCTCGATATCCATCGAGCATGTTTCTTCCCCTTACTATTGACAGCAGTTTCACCTTTGCCTTTGTTCCTCATAGGCTTTTTTATGGCCTTAATATTTTCTTTAGCACATGGGTCGGCCACGGTATCGGGTAGGTATATGTCGGGGCAACCTGAGGGTTTGACAGGGGGTAGAAGGATATGAAGTGGCATGGATGGTCCAACCAATGTTTCAGTAACCACAACCTTGTCCACCTGGACAAACTCAGGAGTGGCAAAGCCATTCCTAGATAGGAAGGTTTGCCAACAGTCACCATTAAGACTCAAATGGTGGATGATAATAAGTTTGATCAAGGAGTGATGAAAAAGGCTGCTATCATCCTTCTCACGCTTGAATCTTTTGGACATCTTGTAAAGACTATGCAAAAGATAATGCAGCATATTCAAAGGGTAGCCTATAAAATTCATCAATAACCGAAGATGATATAGAAATACCAAGCCATAATGACCTTCGCAGGTCATAAACTGTTTAACAATCGCTAAAAGATCGTGCCACCTGGGTTTGAGGGTAGTAATAGGCATACCTTTATCACAGGAAACAATCTTCTTTGATGTGAATAGGAGCGGCCATGACACCTCATCTACTTTAGAATTTTTAAACCACCTTTTCCCTGTAGCTGGTAGTCTTGTAGCTAAGCTTACGAATTTCTCATTTAGCTCGAGCTGTATGTCTCCGAACTTAGCCCTGCATCCGTCGAAGGTGAGGGAGAATTGTTGGGCAATCGAGAGGTTAAAGTCCTCAAACATTTGGATAAACACTAGCCAATCACCATTTTCCAAATCCTTACGAGCATTGTTGAACAGCAGGAGTGTTTGGCTACCATTTGTCTCTATGCGCACCACAAGTGCCATAGACGGGAGCACACAGCGAGTCGGGTGAACGGGCAAGGGTTTGGATAGGGTATTCGTAGGATCGAATAACTCACAGACTCCCCAAAAACAACAAAGTTAACCCGGGATAGGAGGGAGGCATTAATGCCTGAATGTGCGAGGGTGGTGGAGCTAGATCAGCCCATGCAAAACAGTCATTTCCATAAGTACAACCGATGGCGCATATGGTGATTCAAATCACTGTTGCATGTGTTAAAGTAATTCCATTCAAAACATAAACGGAAATTATGGTAAGTCGACCCAACATTTGCATAAGCATAGTGTTTGCATAGTTTTAAAACCCAAACAATGATTCGAAATCAACACCAAGGGTTCAATCGTATCAAATATGTGTTGTATGAAATGATTATACCAAGGGTTTAACCACAACGTCAATGTGTTTTCATGAAACCAATGTGTCAAGGAAATCGATGAAAGACTATAGAACATCAAACCACCAATGTATTAAGGACTTAATGACAGTCATTATAATATCATCACAATCTTATAAAAATGAAATCATATTAACAATTAAAGGATGCCAGATTAGTAAAGATCTTGGTATCTTGCCAACTGTGCGACTATAATTAAATTGGAAACACAATGAACATATAGACAAGAGTGATCATAACAATCCAGTGATGATTTTAATGTGACTTCAAAATCAATGTTTTCACGCTTGCAGTCGTGAAAACAAGAACAAAGGCAGGTGTGAAAATGCGCGAAATAATAGTGTCGTTTTACTCAAAGATTGCGATGAAAATCAAGGGTTACAAAACAATGGTGTAGGCAGCTTATAAGGATAGGATAAAAATGCGAATTGGCTGCCAACAAAAGGCCCCTTGAAAAGGTAAGTATTTTGAAAGAATTTATGAAAAATTGTTTAGCATTGACTAAAGATGAAACTTCATTGAATGCATTGGGCATAATGGTTGATCATTGTGCACAAGAAAGGGAACTTCCTACCATGCAGAGGGTAGTGAATCATGTACTGTGCAAAAAAAGGATGAGTGGAAAGTTCAAATTAAGTGTGCATATTGGGGATTATGACATGGACTAGGCCATTTTAGACTTGGGTTATGATGTAAATGTTTTGCCAAAGAAAACATGGGAAATGATGGGGAAGTAGAGTTTAATTTGGTCTCTCATCCAGTTAATATTGGCGAACCAACACAAAATAATATCAATTGGTCTTTTGTTAAAGGTACCTATGAATATAGATGGAGTGCAGAGTGTAGCAGATTTGAAAGTCATTGAGATTGTGGATAATATTCATCCATACCCAACGCTAATAGGGCTTGAATGGGCCTTTGAAAATTAGGAAATTATTAATCTAAAGAAAAGATAAATGATCTTTGAAGTAGGGGACTTGAAGGTTACTGCACCATTGGATCCGACAGAAGGAAAGAGGTATATCGAACCAGATAAAGAGAACGTAACTGATAACCTATATAATATGACTGCGCGAATTCATTACTACGTTAATATGACTAGAGATGGCACCCTAAGTTGGAGAATCATTAGCTCATCTGCATCATATTCAGAGGAAGGAATTGAACATTGGCAACAAAGGATGCATGAAGTATCAACCAGACGGTGTGCCCTCATTACATGACCCACCCAAGTATGATGGTTTGACTGACATAAAATATTTTGTAAAGGCGCTTGAGTTGCAGATACTTGAACACAAATATTTATGAGAATCCCACTCCATCCAGATGGTGGGATTCTCATAAATAAGAAATAGAATATTGGTCCTAGTGTAAAATATTAATGCAAGTTATATTTGTACCAAGTTTGAGTATACTGCACAAAAATATACATGAGTAAGTGAACCAACATATCATATTTCACAATGCAAAAAGATATGGAGTTCGATACCAAAGAAGGAATGGACACATAAGTTCATACACACATTGGATACAATCCCCAAGAACTAGTACTTGGAACTAGAATTGTGCAGAGAAACCGTGGATTGGGATGAGCTAAATCAAAGGATTAAGGTAAAATTTACTTTTGAATATGAATCCACGTTGTTAGACACAACTTTGTAGGCCATTAGAACCAAGGTTTTTTCTGAAGAAGGGTCAATGGATGTAGTACTAGTGTGTAGTGCGCATAGAAATTCTATGACAGTCACTAGAATGTTATAATGTGGCTCAAGAATATCAAGATGAGGAGGATCCAAGAAATATACAAATACTTGAAACTGATGGGAAATGCGTAGTGGAAGGTCTAGAGTTTGAATCTGTTGCATATGCACAACCACTAAGGATGCGTAAGGTAAATATTGGGACAAAAGAGAATCCAAATTTTGTGCAAATAGGGGAATAATGTAATGATGAAACTGTGGAAACAATTGTAGACTTACTGCACGGGTATCAAGATCTATTCCCAACCGCGTTTTTAGAAATGAAAGGGATTGCTAGTGATCTAGGAGAAATGAAGATCCCTTTGAAACCAGATGCTAAGACAGTAATATAGATACCTTATAGACTGAATCCGAAGTATAAAGAGAAGGTAAAGGTAGAGATAGATAGAATGTTAGAAGCAAGAACTATTGAACCAGTGGTGGAATAAGAATGGATAAGTCCAGTGGTAGTACAATATAATAAAATAGTGGAATCAAAATTTGTGTAGACCTAAGAAAGCCAAATGATGCATGTTTGCATGATCCATTTCTAACATCTATTACAGATGAAGTGATAGAGAATGTAGGCAGGTAGGAGGCCTATTCCTTCACTGGTAGATTCTCAAGATATCACCAGATAAAGATTGAATGATAAGACAAATATATGACTATTTTTGCAATAGAGTGGGAAAGCTACCCATACACAGTGATTCCTTTTAGGCTAAAGAATGCACCTGCAATTTTCTCAAGATTAGTGGTTGCATCCTTTAAAGAATCTATTCATAATTTCTTTCAAGTTTATTTAGATGATTGGATTGTGTTTAGTCTCTTGAAGAATCACATAGAAGTACTAATATTAATGTTGGATAGGTGTAGACAATGTCAGATTTCATTGAACTTGAAGAAATGTATTTTATGTGTGCCTTTTGGAATTTTGTTGGATTATGTGGTATGTAATCAAGGATTACTAGTGGATCCTTCCAATATTGCAGTGATTTTGGATTTACAACCACCTACATCAGTAAGACAATTAAGAGAAACCCTAGGCCATATAGGATACTATAGAAATTTCATCAAGGGATACACAAATATTACAACACCCATGGAGAAGTTGTTGACAAATGAAGCTAAATTCTAGTGGAATGAGGAAAACCAGAAAGGATTGAACATATTAAAATAGAAGTTAGTGACTACGCCAATTTTGATATTCCCATATTGGAAGAAATATTTCCATGCTCATGTGGATGCATCATCCATAGATTTGGGTGTTGTATTATCTCAACCATGAGAAGGAGAGTCATACCATCCAATTGCATTTGTAAGTAGAAATTTGTCAACAACATAAAATAACTACACTACAACATAATGAGAGGGATTGGCGATGGTGTATACGCTACAGAAATTTAGGCACTATTTTTTGGGTTCTCATTTCAATATGTACCATTCCACACTAAGATACTTAGTGAACAAGACAATGTTGGG
>ML806460.1:75078-90216 GCA_009831015.1 Picea engelmannii
TTTGACATTCATTATGTTCTAGAACTAGGTTACTTTCTTTGTGGCACAACTTTCCGCCAAAGAGGTATGAATGAGTTAAGTCAGGGGAAAAATGTAGCTTCAATAAAACATGACTCATTAGTCATGTTGTCGACCCATAGAACCCCATCAATTTTTATAGATGTGATTGCTTGCACTTGGATATGCAAGTGCAAGTTGGCATATAGAGAACCTTGATCATATGAGGTGAATTAATTGAAATGAACATTTTTAAAAACACATACATTTCAATTTTTTATATACAAAATAAGATATTTGTTATAAGAGGTTGCCATATTTCTTGGAACTTTATTGCCAAAGGGAACCTTTTACCAAGAGAGTGGACTTCCAGGTTACAAACCCAAGGAGAAGTTGATCACATAAGTTTAAGGCCCATTCCTAGACTAACTTGGCATAGGGACAAAACTATAGGGAGGGCTTGACAATTTCATTTTAGTGGTAGAAAGGGCTCTTCTACTAAGACACTCCCAAATACTTCAAGTGTTACCCGAGAGGAAGGTTGATGCAGGAGCATCTGTCACATCAAGCGAGCCAGTGCAGAAGGCAAGGGACAGTTGGACAAGTGCCAGCACAAATTTTGAGTTTCTCTTGGATTTGATGCGTGAACATTAATGTGGAGATTTAATGAAGGCACACTTGTATAATGTAAATGGACCTTGAGCGGATTACTCTCATCCTTAGTAGGTAGGAGGCATTTAAAGTAGTTAATGTAAAGTAGATAGAATTTAATTCTAGACTAGACAGTTGTCGAGCGCAAGAGGGAAAAGGGATATAGACACCCTCATTGTGTATTGTATCATTAGATTGAGCAGAAAGAGCAAGAGCATGCAGAGAGCTGTGTAAGAACACCCATGTACAGATATTTGGATTAATACAAAGAGCTTTGATTCAAATTCATGGTTTGTGTTGTTCTCTGTGTATTGATGTTGATATGCTCATGAATGTTTTCTTCCTTGTTATACATTTTCTTTATGTGTTGTGTATGTGATTTCATGTTGAGTTTGGAATCTGAAAGGAAGGAGGAATGAGTTTCAATTGTTTCTCTATTTGAGCTAGAGAATTCCTACAAGGAGTGCAGTTGAAGTGTCCACAAGGAATGCATTGACAGAGGTTTCAGATAGAGATCACTTTTGTCCTCATTCATCCCAGAAGTATAGTTGGGGACATGAGTCGTGCAAGGAGTGTGCAGGCCAAGTGAAGTTCAGGGGTGTGAACCTGAGCAAGAATTGAAGGACTGTTGCCGCAGGTGTGCGCAGAGTCGAGTGAGTTCAACACTTATACATGGTTGAAGATTGCTGCAAGGAGTGCGTGCAAGAGTTTCCTGAAGGACTTGAAGGTCATGGGAAAGATCAAGAGGGATATGCCTTCAAATTTGTTGAAGGACAGCGCAGAGAAGTTGTGCCTTGAAGGTTGGCAAGAAGCGTTGCAAGTTTGCACGCAGGTGGACGAGTTTCGTGGAGGAATACATAGTCATTTCGCAGATTTCATCAGGAGGAACGGATGGTCAGTATTCTTCGAGGAGGATTCACAACATCCCGTGAGCCATTAGATCTCGAGAAGGAGCAGGGAAGATACAGCAGGTATTCCCGGAAGGTTTAAAGCTCAGGAGGGGCAGATCCATTGATCCGATCCACAAGGGCCGTCGGATTCACACGTGGTTTCGTATATCGGGGTTTCGTAGGTTGAACTCTGTAAACATCGCAACGGGAATCGCGATATTCTGAAACACGATATCTCGACGGTTACAAGAATAGTGTGGGGCCACAGCGAAGTTGGTGAGTGGATAGGTGGCACACCATTTCGAGTTTTCGCAGCGAGGAGTCCTGAACCATTGACATCAGGATTCGCAATATAGTGAAGTCTAAAATCCCAACAAAGGTGACGGGTGTTGAAAAAGTCAACCCACGAGCACATCGGAGGTTTGGCGTATCGAGGTTCGGGAGTCAGAGAGACAAGGCGTTCGATATCGCGAGTGCCAAAATTGCGATAGGAGAAGTTCTGACAGGGTAAAGGAAAGGGTCAGCGTTGACTTATATCGAGTTTTGGGGATTCGTAGAACCAACGCTCGACCATTGGATTCATGGAGTTGTGAAGTCCGATTCCCCGATAAGTAAAGAGAGGGGATCGCACGAAAAGGTCTGTGGGAGTAGATTTCTCGATAGGGAAATAGAAGAACCTTGGAGTTCTTCGGGCTGTGGACAAAGAGAAGATCCTGTGAGTTGACATGGACCTGCTGACCTGCGGGTTGTGAGGAGGGCATTGGCGTCAAGTGGTATCAGAGCCTCAGATTCTTGACTGTATATTTCAGGCGAGGGAGGCATAAGAGGTAAAGAGTACTTTGATACACATCAAGTGGTATCAGAGCATAGAAAGGTTCTTTTCTTTCTGTAGCAGAGAAGGGGAACTTCACCATGCCGCCGAGAAGAGATAGACAGTCACCTAATCTAGAGAATAGGGAGATGCCAAGAAGAAGGTGTAGGCAAGTGATAGACCCAGTCATGGAGAGACAAATGCGTGATCTCCGAGCAAGACTTGAAGACATGGAGACAGCGCAAAGACGCACAACCAGTGCAGGGGATCTAAGTGATTCTGAGAGTGAAGTTGAGGTTGAATGTGAAGAGGAAGTTGCAACTGAAGATGCATCAAATGAGTGTTTGATCAAAGCTATTTCCAGGATGGGTGCAAGAGAAAAGATGGACATTCCAGTTTATGAAGGAAACTTGGATGTAGAGGAGCTTCTAGACTGGATTAGAGCTCTAGACACATACTTCGACTATGAAGATGTCGAAGAAGACAAGAAGGTCAAGCATGTTGTCATGAGATTAAAAGGACATGCAGCATTGTGGTGGGATGAACTACAAGCTGACAGACGCTACAAGGGCAAGCAGAAGATCAAGAGATGGGACAGGATGATCGTGAAGATGAAGGCGAAGTTCATCCCCAGGGACTATCAAATTACTCTGTTCAGGAGGATGCAGAACCTGAGACAGAAGATGGTGACAGTGAAAGAATACACTGAGGAATTCTATAGACTGAACATCAGGGCAGGTCATCGGGAAAGCGATGATGAGAAAGTTGCCAGATATATGAATGGCCTGAGATATGATATCCAGGATGAGATGAGCATGGTAACCATCTGAACAGTGGAAGATGCTTATCAAATGGCTCTGAAAGCGGAAGAGAAACTGAGTCAAAAGCAAGGTCAGAGGGGCCAAGGCAGAAGTCAGCTTAGAGGCAAGTCAGTTGCCTAGGACAGGAACCAAAAGCCCAAGAACGACTGGAAGAAACCTCAGACTCGGACAGAGAGAGGTGGAACCTCACAGCAAGGGCATCCATATGCTGAACAGAGAGGGAAACATAATGAGCAGAGAGGAGATTATGCTGACAACAACACTTTTCCTCGTACTAGAGGTAGAGGAAGAGGAAGAGGTGGAGTAATCACATGCTTCACATGTGGAAAGAATGGGCACAAGTCTTATGAGTGTCCAGAGAAAAAGAAGGACATTGGAGAAGCTCACATCACCAAAGTGCAGAGGCGGGATATTGAGACAGAAGACGTTGAAGGCAAAAGATCGCTCATGATGCGAAAAGTCCTTTTGACACCCAAGAAGGAGGTGTAAAGTTCAGTCCAAAGGACCAGACTTTTCAGGATTGCTTGCAAGACCAAGGACAGGGTATGCAAGGTCATCGTAGACAGTGGTATCACAAATAATCTCATTTCAACTGAGATGGTAGAGAAGCTGGAGATGGAGACGACTGATTATCCAAGCCCATACAGAGTTTAGTGGCTACAAAAAGGACACTAGGTAACTGTCACTAAACAATGTTTAGTTGAATTCAAGATAGGTGGATATAATGATAAGATCTTATGTGATGTCATTCCTATGGATGTTTGTCATCTATTGTTGGGTAGACCATGGCAATATTACAGAAATGTGATTCATGATGGGTGAATGAACACATACACCCTGGAGAAGAATGGGAGGACACACATGTTGCTTCCAATTAAGGATAAATAGGTGGAGCCAAAAGTAAGCAACACTGTAATTCTCATGAGTGGGAAGGAACTTCTTACAGAGGTTAAGAAGAAGGAGGATCAATAGTTCTTTATGGTCAGGAAGCCTAAGATTGTTCTGACTAGCACAAGAGTGGATGATTTACCAAATGAAATCCAGGAACTACTGGAAGATTTCGGTGACATAATAGTGGACGAATTACCTCGTTCATTGCCACCGATCAGAAGTGTGATTCATCATATTGATCTCATACCAGGAGCCAGTTTTCCAAACAAATCCATGTATAGATTGACGCCACAAGAGAATGAAGAGTTTAAAAGGCAGGTCTAGGAGTTATTGGACAAAGGTTTGGTCAGGGAAAGCTTGAGTCCATGTGTTGTTCCAAAAATACTCAGTCCGAAGAAAGACAGAGGCTAGAGGATGTGTACTGACTCGAGGGTGATTAATAAGACAACCATCAGGTACAGATTTCCATTGCTGAGGATGGATGATCTAATGGATTGCTTGAGTGGAGCAAAATATTTTTCAAAGATTGATTTGAAAAGTGGATATCACCAGATTCGCATGAGAGAAGGCAATGAATGGAAGACAACATTCAAAACAAATGAAGGGTTGTATGAATGGCTTGTTATGCCATTTGGCTTAACAAATGCGCCAAGTACCTTCACGAGGTTGATGAACGAAGTCCTGAGGGAGTTCATCGGGAAGTTTGTCATTGTGTATTTGGATGACATACTGGTTTACAGTAAGACAGTGGCAGATGACTTGAAGCATTTGGCTACAGTGATGCAGAGACTACAGCAGGACAAGCTGTTGATAAATATGAAGAAGTCCTCATTCATGAAGATAGAGCTCATTTATTTGGGATTTGTTATTTCAGAAAATGAGTTGAGGATGGATCTAGATAAGGTGGAAGTGATTAAGAATTGGCCATCACCGAAGAATATCTTTGAGGTGAGAAGTTTTCATGGTTTGGCTAGTTTCTACCGAAAATTCATCAAGAATTTCAGTGGAATTAGTGCAGCAATGATGCATACAGTGAAGAAGCGGCATAAGTCTTTTCACTGGACTGAAGAAGATGAGAAGAGCTTTAACCTGTTGAAGAGGAAGATTACGGAACAACCATTTCTGGTGTTGCTGGATTTCCAGAAGACATTTCAGGTGAAATGCGATGCAAGCAGGTTTGTAATATGGGCAGTCTTAAGTCAGGAAGATAGGCTGATAGTGTACTTCAGCGAGAAGTTGAATGAGGAGAAATTGAAGTACTCCACATATGATAAGGAGTTCTATGCTATCATACAGGCATTGAAGAAATGGAGGCATTACTTGATCCCGAAAGAGTTTGTACTGTACAACGATAATCATGCACTGCAGTTTGTGACTCAACAGGAGAAGTTGAATCAGAAACATGTAAAATGGGTTGAGTATATGCAAAATTTCACATTTGTGATTAAGCATATTTCTGGTACTGCTAACAAATTTGTTGATGCTTTGAGCAGGAAGTGTTTGTTGTTGCAGGATTTGTGAGTCAAAACATTGGGTTTTGATGATCTCAGGGACATATACGCAGGTGATCAAGATTTCAAGGACGCGTATGAAGCAGCTGAGAATCCAGTTCTTAAAGATAGAAGCCCTTGGAAAGAATACATGATCCAGGAGGGATTACTATTTAGAGGTAATCAACTGTGTATTCTAAAATGCTCCATGAGGGAGAATCTGCTGAAGGAGAAACATAGTGGAGGATTAGCAGGACATTTTGGTCATGAAAAGACATTTGCAAAATTGAACGAGACATATTTTTGGCCGGGAATGCGAGCAGACGTCAAGATATTTGTAGACAGATGCAGAATTTGCCAGCATTCAAAGAGAAGGAAGTAGAATGCAGGTTTTTATCAACCATTGCCCATACCAGAGAGACCGTGGGATGCGATTAGCATGGATTTTGTATTGGGGTTGCCAAGGACACAAAGAGGTTGTGATTCAATCTTTGTGGTGGTGGATATATTTTCCAAAATGGCACACTTCATTCCATGTCAGAAGACCAGTGACGCAACTCACATTGCGAACATGTTCTTCAAAGAGGTCATTCGACTTCATGGGTTTCCAAGAAGCATTGTTTCGGATCGAGACACCAAATTCATAGGGCATTTTTGGAGGACCTTATGGAAGAAGTTGGGAACTAACTTGTTGTTTAGTTCGTCTTATATTCCTCAGACGGATGGACAGAAACAAGTGGTGAACAGAAGTCTGGGAGACTTGTTGAGAAGCTTGGTGACAGAGCACCACAGCCAATGGGACCACATATTACCAAAGGAAGAATTTGCGTACAATGACTCAATCAACAGGAGTACAGGGAAAAGTCCATTTCAGGTTGTCTATGGGATGTAGCTGAGAGGAATTTCTGAACTGAGGGATTCAGAACAGACTGCTACTAGGAGCGGTAGTGCAGAGGAATTCGCAGAAGCGATGAAAGAACTTTACAGCCAGGTAAAGGAGCGACTGCTGAAATAAAGCCAAGAATATAAACGTAGAGAAGATCAGCATAAGAGACAACTTCAGTTTGAAGTTGGTGATCTGGTTCTGGCACATTTGAGAAAGGAAAGGTTCCCAAGGGGAACATACAACAAACTGAAGATGAAGAAAATTGGGGCATGCAGGGTCTTGAAGAAATTTGGGGACAATGCTTATGAGATTGAATTACCCGATGGGATCGGAATATCTCCGATATTCTATGTCTCAGATTTGTACCCATATAGAGCTGAAGAAATAGGGACTGGAGGTGAGCAGCCAGTGATCCAGCGGACGAAATAGATGCCAGTTGCAGAGAAGCCGCAGATGGAGTGCATACTGAACAAGAGAGTGAGCAAGAGGACCAGGCGAAAGCAATACTTCGAGTATCTGGTCAAGTGGAAAAACCATCCAGTTGAAGATGCCAGCTGGGAGACTGAAGCCGAGATACAGAAGCATGGACATACCATGCACGAGCTCATGGACACGAGCCCATGAAATTTTTCAAGCGAGGGAGTATGATGTAGGAGCATCTCTCACATCAAGCGAGCCAGCGCGGAAGGCAAGGGACAGTTGGACAAGTGCCAGCACAAATTTTGAGTTTCTCTTGGATTTGATGTGTGAACATTAATGTGGAGATTTAATGAAGGCGCACTTGTATAATGTAAATGGACCTTGAGTGGATTGCTCTCGTCCTTAGCAGGTAGGAGGCATTTAAAGTAGTTAATGTAAAGTAGATAGAATTTAATTCTAGACTAGATAGTTGTTGAGCACAAGAGAGAAACGGGATATAGACACCCTCATTGTGTATTGAATCATTAGATTGAGCAGGAAGAGCAAGAGCATGCAGAGAGCTATGTAAGAACACCCATGTACAGATATTTGGATTAATACAAAGAGCTTTGATTCAAATTCATGGTTTGTGTTGTTCTCTGTGTATTGATGTTGATATGCTCATGAATGTTTGCTTCCTTGTTATACATTTGCTTTATGTGTTGTTTATGTGATTTCATGTTGAGTTTGGAATCTAAAAGGAAGGAGGAATGAGTTTCAATTGTTTCTCTATTTGAGCCAGAGAATTCCTACAAGGAGTGTAGTTGAAGTGTCCGCAAGGAGTGCGTTGACAGAGGTTTCAGATAGAGATCGCTTTTGTCCTCATTCATCCCAGAAGTACAGTTGGGGATAGGAGTCGTGCAAGGAGTGCGCAGGCCGAGTGAAGTTCAGGGGTGCAAACCTGAGAGAGAACTGAAGGACTGTTGCCGCAGGTGTGCGTAGAGTCAAGTGACTTCAACAATTAGACATGGTTGAAGGTTGCCGCAAGGAGTGCGTGCAAGAGTTTCCTGAAGGACTTGAAGGTCATGGGAAATCTCAGGAGGGATAGGCCTTCAAATTTGTTGAAGGACAGTGCAAATAAGTTGTGCCTTGAAGGTTGGCAAGAAGCGTCGCAAGTTTGCATGCAGGTGGACAAGTTTCGTGGAGGAATACATAGTCATTTCGCAGATTTCATCAGGAGGAACGGACGATTAGTATTCTCCAAGGAGGATTCATGACATCCCGTGAGCCGTTAGATCTCAAGAAGGAGGAGGGAAGATACAACAGGTATTCCCGGAAGGTTTAAAGCCCAGGAGGGGCAGAGTCATTGATCCGAGCCACAAGGGCCATCGGATTCACACGTGGTTTCGTAGGTTGAACTCCGTAAACATCGCAATGGGAATCACGATATTGTGATACATGATATCCCGATGGTTACAAGAATAGTGTGGGGCCACAGCGGAGTCGGTGAGAAGACAGGTGGGACACCATTTCGGGTTTTTGCAACGAGGAGTCCCGAACCATTGACATCAGGATTCGTGATATAGCGAAGTCTGAAATCCCGACGGAGGTGACAGGTGTTGAAAAAGTCAACTTGCGAGTGCATCGGAGGTTTGGCATATCGAGGTTCGGGAGTTGGAGAGACAAGGCATTCGATATCGCGAGTGTCGAAATCACGATAGGAGAAGTTTCGATAGGGTAAAGGAAAGGGTCGGTGTTGACTTATATCGGGTTTCAGGGATTCGTAGAACCAACGCTCGACCATTGGATTCGCGGAGTTGCAAAGTCTGATTCCCCAATAAGTAAAGAGAGGGGATCGCACGAAGAGTTATGTGGGAGCAGATTTCCCGATAGGGAAATAGAAGAGCCTTGGAGTTCTTCAGGCCGTGGACAAAGAGAAGATCCTGTGAGCTGACGTGGACCTTCTGACCTGCGGGTTGTGAGGAGGGCGTTGGCGTCAAAGGTCACCCGAAAGAAAGGAGAAATAATATACAACCTTCTTAGACTTAATAAAGTAATGTGAAATAGATAGGATTTGAGATAACCAGGTATACTATTTAGAGGCTAGTCTCCAAAGCTTGTTTAACTTGGCATCTAGGACTAGCTTGGAGTTAATCCATCCATACCCATTGGATAGTTTATACTTCATGAAGCCTTTACAGTAATTCCACTTCTAATCTCTCTACCAAAACACCAAGCTAGGAACTCCCAGTTTGAGGAAAATCTCATCAATGACAAAATTTTGGACCCACTTGATTATATGCCTATTGGACTAAAAAAGTTGAACTAATGTTTTTGAAAGATGCCCACAACTTCCATTTGTGTATGAAACCATAAAAGAGATCCATTTCTTTGATGACACCCTTCGTGAACAACCACTTGGATGAGAAACAAGTACGGTCTTCCAAAGTTTTTCCTTCACACATCATTGAGAGAGACCACCAAATATTGTAATGATCATTGAATAGTAGGCATGTGCGAAGAGAAGAAACCTTCTAAAATATGTGATGTTTGAAATCTTTTGAAACCTTCTAAATACTTTAATCCAAAAAGGTACCCTAGATTTGGACTTTGGTCAAATTCAACAACATAGTTTGTAAGTTGATATTTTTCCAACATTGTTTCCCTAATAGGGACCCTCTCAGAATGATATCTTGTAGGAGAACTTTCTCATTATATTGACCTTCCACAACCCTAATCACAAATTTTTTTACGTAGGACATGGGCTTGATGAAATCACCAAATCATCCGAAAACCACCTTATTCCTTTGGACTACAAAAAAGCTCCCAATTAACCTAATGGAAGCCCCTTTTCATATATGGTAGCATTAAGATTGTTTCAGAGGATATTCTCTAGCCATTAATAGGTCGTAATGGATGGAACCCAAAAAGATGAATAATACACATGAGTGGAAAAAAGAAACTTGGGATATATCTATAATTTGACTTCTAAGGATAGAGTCAATGAAATCCACTTATTCGCTTTCTTAGCTATTTGTTGCAAAACCACCTCCTAGAGTTATTTTAGCAAAGCTTGAAAAGCAAAGGGTATCCCTTCAAATTTAAACACTTGATTACATTGAATCTAATCCAACCCTTGATAGGTTAGACAATAAAGGATGTCAACCTAATCTAACATGTGACAATGGGTTTTGGCCTTTTGAAGTTTAGGAACTAAGGCCTCATTAAAAATTTGGATATATTTCATGGTATTCTCCATTGAATTTTTGCTGCCCAAGATAGTAAGAAAAGAGTTATCCAGAAAATTCCCACTGTCCATTTGATAAATGCTAGACTTGGGTAGGGGAGCACCTTTAGTCAACCCTTAAGGATACTAGTGATGAAGGAGTGTTGGAGGCAGGCCAAAGGCCAAGGCGGAAAAGCAAGGCATTTTTGGGAAAGAAAGTGTGCACGAGGAAAGTGACAGATGGAAGGAAGAACAACATGCGCACATGTGAGGGAAGACCTAATGACGGTAGGGTTAGGGTTTTGGTAATGTATTGTAATGGATGAAGATCTAGAAATGTATAAATAGCGATACTTAGGTATCATAGGGGGTTATGATTATTGTGGCTATTGTAGTTACACACGAGTTGATGTGATATGTAATGGTTTTGATGTACGACCAATTTTTCATAAGTTGTTGAGTTAGAGAGGAAGAAGGAGGGTAGATCTTGAGGGTTAGGTCACAGGCTGAGGAGCCTGGTGCGATCTAGTCTACCTCATATAGATCTTACCCGACTGAGAAGAGTTGTAAGCACGCGACGCTGTAGATGCAGAAATAATATAATAAAAGAGATGAGAGCCAAATCTTTGTGGACATAGCCTAGGAGGGGGTGAACCACGATAATATCTGTGTTATGTCATGAATGCTTGCATATCTTTGTTGTCTGAAGCAGTTATTATTATGTTGAATGAATGAGTTGTTATATTTCTTGCTTACTCATCGATAACAGTATATTGTGTTTACAAGTTATAATAAACGGCTCAATATACATCTCACTTATCTCACACTCAATCCCAGGCTGTAAATACCTGAGTTTTACAGCCACCCATTAAAGCTATCTCGGGTGAGATTGTGTAGTGCATTATGTGTTGCGTTGCCTTCTGGTTTACCAGGAGCAGGGATGATTTTAAGGATGGAAAATTATTTTAAAATGTGGAAACCTTCGCGAATCTTACTAATCCTTCATATGCAAACTATAAATGTTTGGAGATATTTTTGTAAAAATATTCAAATTTATAAGGATTTTATATAGTTTTTATAAAATTTTGGCAATTTTTAAGGTAAAATAATTTTATACTATAGAATTTGGGCAAATCATTTTTAAAATAGCGAATCTATTTTTTGGAAAAACCATGGAAAATTAGCCCATGAGAAAAATTTAGCCCCTAAAATCATCGGTCCAGGAGGGCCAATAGTTTTAGAGGCTTTGTTGGAAACCCAAACAGACATGAACCCTGGGTCAATAATCTCAGATAGTATAGAGAGTAGTAGCCAACAAATGGTTCAGTTGTAGTTGGTAGGAATAGGGGAGGATTGAATAAGGAAGATAAGTCGAAGATCTGTTAGAGGCGGATCAAGAAAAGGTTAGGGCAGAGAGAAATGAGGCACTAGAAGGGAATGTTGAGACCGTTGAATCCCACAAAAGAAGAGATCAAAACTTGGCTAAGAACTAAGGAGCTAGAGTTTGCACATAAAGGCAATAGAAACCCTAGATTAACACCTCACAAATATCTTGAGAAATACGTGTTTACTGATTTACACAAAGTCTTTTTCTGTGATTTTCCACATCTATTGCAGGAGTGGATACTAAGGTTGAAAGAAAACCACGTAATGAATCGGATTCGACAGATACAGTGGACCCCAATATAGATTGAATAGTTACAACAGGGGAACAACAAGTTCAACCACACGGTAGATTTTTGGCTTGACAGTATTATGGCAGGTTATATAACAGATTTTGCAGTCGACACAGCACAGCAGAGCAAGAGTTTCTACGTGGACCCTGAGGAAGGTACATTCGATCATTGTATACTTCTATTAAGATATTGTTGTATAACTAAGGATTAATGACGATGGATTCAGACAACTAAACTTCCCTACGTGCATGGGGGAGGGGGGGAAGCATTGACAGAAAAAGGAAAAATGGAAGCAGGAAAGGATAAGGGCAAGCAGGAGGAACCCTTGCACCTGATCATGATGGATGATGACCAGATCAAGTAGATCATTGCGACAGCTAGAAAGACATGTATTGGAGTACCCTACCAATACAAGGTGAATACCAAGAAGAGAGTCATAGCCATAAGGTAAGGCTTGGTGAGTGATGAGGAGGAGGTAGAAGATCTTTGGGCTGTGGAGAAGATTGAGGAAATCCTACGCGTAACATATGAGAGGAAGATGAGAGGTCCAAGAATGGGAAGAGAAGGCATCAATCCTATCTATATTAATGTCAGTGTGGAACCCATAAACCCATGCACAACTAATATGCCAATGAGAACACCATCATTTAGACAACCAAAGTTCAGAAGCAGTCAGACAACCGGAAGTACATATACACAAGGAACAACAACTGTAGGAGCCAATTCAGGTAGCACTAGTCAAGTATGTACACCACGCGGAGGTAGTAGTTCAACATTCAGAATGGCAGGACACGATCCTACCATTAGGTTACCAGAATTTCAAGGAGAGGCAACAAAAGACCCTCATAAACACTTGTTCATTTGTGCGAAGATCTGGGAAGAAAAACAAATCACTGATGAAGATACCAAACTTGTGCATTTAGCGATTATGCTAAGAGACCACTCACTAGATTGGTACATGATCTTAGATGCAAACAGTGCACACGGGACGACAAGGACACTGACATACATTAAGAAGTTACTGATAAATGAGTTCTAGAAGCTGAGCTCAGAGGATCAATGCATGAATGAGATGATACAAACACAACAGAAACTAGGAGAATCTGTATGGGAGATTGACCAGAGATTCAAGCGACTGAAGGGAAATTTAAAATATCTCATGACCAACATGCAACATCGGCACTTATTTGTCAATTCACTGCTCCCACACTCAAAATATCCATTGCGACAACAAAAGTTCTAGACGCGGGCATAGGCTCTACAGGCAGCCTTGTAACTGGAAGAAAACCAGTACCAACAAATGGACCCAGCTATTGAAGAGCTAAAGGAGGACTTGAAGAACTTAACTTTTCAACTAAACCAGAATAAGAGAAAAGACAAACATGAAGTTGTTTCGTGTACCACATGCAGGACGGAAGGCCACCACAAGAATGAATGTCCAACATTCACGGAGTATATGGTAGCAAGAATGCCAAACCCATTACCCACAGGTGGACCATGGTGTGAAGTCTATAACAAACCGGGTCATGACCCCTATCACTGCCTGATGATGCATAAATACCAGACCGTCCCAAATAACTCATATTGAACCTTTTACAAGTCAGTGGGCCACGATGACAAAGATTGTAGAACTATGGAGTTGATGTGAGAAAGGACATCGGGCGCATATAGAGTGTAGGCAGAAATGATGACAGGGCAAGCCACACCACAGTTTAACCCAGTTCTAGCTCCATACAACATTGTGCAGCAGCAGTATAATATTGCGCAACAACCATACAATAACACACAACCACAGTACAATGCAGCACAACCTCGGTACAATATCACGCATTATAATAATGCGCCTCAATATAATGCACCAAGAGGGGATAGAGCAGGATACAGAGGTGGAGGACAAGAAAGAGGAGGTTTCAGACAAGGTATAGGACCAGTGGTGTGTCACAATTGTCAACAACTGGGACATTATGCAAGGGAATGTCCACTTCCACCAACAAATTGTATGTATTGTCATGCATCGAACCATGATACAGAAGAATGTTTAACACTACTAGTAAAGATCCAGGAAAAGAGGAACCAGAACAACTAGAATGTTCAGTGGATTTCTGCTGAAGCAAGATATGAAGGATGAAAAATTAATATAGTTACTCGCGGAGGAGCTAAAACAGGGGACGACACTGTTTGACAAGAGCCAGCATAGAATCAATGGGTGAAAAAGAACGCCAAACCAAGGAAGCAGTTCAATGCACAGTCGAAGGAAAAGGAGATATTTAAGCAAGCCCGACAAGAATTCTAGAAGGAAGATATTGCGATGACTTCAACTGCGCAACAACGTAAGGAAGCACCCGAATACAAAATTTCTTCATTATTGCATCACACCAGTGAAATACGTTCCATGGGACAAGTAATTATAATCAAAGGATTTTTACAATCATGTGTAAAGGTATTAAGTGATCAATCATCTGTGAAAATATTACAGAACATACTAGAAAAATGTAGCATTGAGACAGAAGGAAAACTAGAACCAAATATAGTCAATCACCTACACACAAGAAGAAGAAAAAGTAGGGAATTTAGACTGAATGCCAACATTGGAGATTTCAATATGCAAGACATCATACTGGATCTAGGATCCGAAGTCAATGTACTGCCAAAGAAGACATGGAAATGCATGAGCGAGCCCACATTAGGTTATTCACTGGTTCAATTGAAACTGGAAAACCAACACAGAGTCCTACGAATTGGTATAATGAAAGGAGTGACAATAGATATAGATGAAGTGTACACTAAAGAAGATTTTGAATTCATTGAAATAGTGGACGACACAACACCTTACCCAATGTTGCTTTGTCTGGATTGGGCGTTTGACAACCAGAACATAATTAACCTAAAGACTAGGAATATGACCTTTGAATCAGGAGAATACAGGGTCATCATGCCATTAGATCCATCGGAAGGGGAGAGGTTTGTAGAACCTACTTGCCTAGACTTAGAGGAAATCAACCAGTTGTACAGAACAACTGCGCGTAATGAGGATTACGTAAACCCAACTGCAGACGGGATACTCAATTGGAGGAGCATCAATTCATGTGAAACAGATTTAGATACCATTTTAGAGAACTGGCAACAAAGGTTACATGAAGTATCCACGAGGAGATGTGTAAGAATAGACCGCACCATAATATGGGTAGGTATAGAAATCAGAGAACCACCTAGTTTCCATGGAGTAAATGATTTGGAAACATTCTTAGCACAGTATGAAGATGAAGTCTTAGAGAACCAAAGATTGTTAGCCCTTGATCTAGAACTCAAGGCCACATCTGCAAGATGGTGGGGAGCACAAAAAGAGACCATCACAGACTGGTACCAATGTAAGCGGTTACTGCGCATAAGGTTTGACACA
>ML806460.1:90698-101618 GCA_009831015.1 Picea engelmannii
GCAACAAAATTTTATAGTCACTTTCTCATTCGAGCATGAGAACCCCAACATAGATGATTCTCTTAAAAATATAAGAGAAGTGATATTTATCCAAGCACCAGAAATAGAACTTATCACAGAAAAACAACAACAGAAAAAACAGACAGTCAAGGAACTGTTGTCATGTTACCATGTACAAGAGGAAGCATCGGATGAAGATGATATGTGCGATATTCAAATTGAAGAAGCAGAAGGAGAAAAATATGTGGAAGGTCCACCCATAGAATCAAAATTCATTTCCGCACAGATAAAAGTAAATAAAGTCAACATTGGGACAATCGAGAATCCCAAAATGGCCAACATTGGAGATTACTGGGATGAACAAATAGTGGAAAGCATAACAAAATTATTGGGCGAGTACAACTACTTGTTTCCCAGAAAATTTATAGAGATGAAGGGTATAGTCGAAGAGTTAGGAGAAATAAATATACCACTCAGACCTGAAGAGAGATCGATCAGACAACGACCATATAGACTGAACCCAATATACAAGCAGAATGTCAAAGTTGAGATCGACAGGATGCTCAAAGCTGACATCATAGAACCAGTCAAAGAATCAAAATGGATAATCCTGATGGTAGTATAGGACAAGAAACAAGGAGGGATAAGGATATTTGTTGACTCGAGGAAGTTGAATGATGCATGCCTACATGACCCATTCCCTACACCTTTCATAGACGAAGTATTAGAAAATGTAGGAGGACACGAAGCCTACTCATTCACTGATGGATTCTCAGGCTACCATTAAATCAAGATAGCAAAAGAAGACAGATACAAGACCACGTTCGCGACATAATGGGGATCATATCAGTACAAAGTCATGCCTTTTGGACTGAAGAATGCACCAACAATATTTTCCAGAGTAGTCATCATTGCGTTTAAGGAATTCATCCACCAGTTTCTCAAAGTATACCTGGATGATTGGACAATCTACAGTGTGTTGAAAGACCATGTAGAAGTCTTACCGATAATGTTGGAAAGATGAAAATAGTGTCAGATATCACTAAACATAAATAAATGCATATTTGGAACAGCGTTTGGGATACTATTGGGCCATATAGTATGCAAACAAGGTTTACTTGTAGATCCCACAAAGATTGCAGTCATTGTTAACTTACAACCACCAAAAACAGTCTACCAGCTAAGAGTGACATTGGGACACATAGGAGACTACAAAAAGTTCATTAAAGGTTATGCACAGATAACTACACCTATGGAAAAGATGCTAAGAAAGGATACAAAGTTTCAATGGAACGATGAGTGTCAACACAGTCTTGATACCCTAAAGGAAAAGATGGTCACCGCGCCAATATTAGTCTTTCCATATTGGGAGAAGACATTCCATGTCCATGCAGGCACATTAGCCATAGCACTTGGAGCTATCTTGGCACATCCAGGAGAGGGGCACTTGGATCACCTGATAGAATATGCAAGCAGGAAGCTATCTGACTCAGAACAAAACTATAACACGACATAAAGAGAAGGCCTAGCTATGGTCTATGCAATGCAAAAGTTCAGACATTACTTATTGGGGAAACACTTTAATATGTTCACATATCACTCAGCCCCGGAATATCTAGTCAACAAGCTAGTGTTGGGGGGGAGAATATGTCAATGGTTACTCCTATTTCAAGAATTTGACTATGAAGTAATCATCAAACCAGGAAAATTGAAAGCATGACCCGACCACTTATCAAGGGTCACAAATGGAGAAGAACCTACGAATTTAGAAGACAACTTTCCAGATGCACAACTCTTCTCAGTGCAGATCGCTAATGAATACTTCGCAGATATCATTTAGTACTTGAGCACAGGTATTGCGCCTCAAGAGTATAATACCACGCAGAAGAAAAACCTAGTAGTTCGCGTTTCCAACTATCAACTGATTGCAGGACACCTATATAATATGGGTGCAGATAGCATCTTGGGAAGATATGTGTTAGAACAAAAAATACCACGAGTGTTAGCAGAAGCCCATGAGGTAATAGCAGGAGGACATTATGCAGGAAAATCTACCATGCAGAAGGTATTGCACGTAGGACTATGGTGGCCAACGATTCATAGAGACTCGAAGGAGTATTGTCAAACATGCGATGTCTGTCAAAGGGTAGGTAAGCCCAACATAAGAGACGAGATGCCATTACGACCATAGGTAACACTCCAGGCATTCGATAAGTGGGCAATAGATTTTGTGGGACCAGTCAACCCACTAACAAAAATAACATGATCAAGGTACATTATCACTGTGACAGAATACCTAACAAGATGGCCGGAAGTTGCACCAGTGAAGGATATCAATGCAGAAACAACAACGCAGTTCCTATTTGAACAAGTGATCACTAGATTTGGATGCCCAAGAATTTTGATGAGTGACCAAGGCATGCACTTTATAAATAGAACCATATGCACTATGACTGAAGAGTTTGAATTCCATCATCAGAAGAGCACACCATATAACCCACAGACAAATGGCACAGTGAAATCATTCAACAAAATCCTAGAGAATGTGATGATAAAGATCTGTAACATCAACAGAGATGACTGGGACCTCAAATTACTAACAGTATTATGGGCCTACAGGACTACATGCAAAAAGTTGACAAGGCACACGCCATTTAAAATGGTTTATGGCCAAGAAGTAGTGGTGACATTAGAATTTCTAGTACGAAGCTTGTACATAGTAGTAATTACACAAATGACATAATGAGGTGTAGTACAGGAGAGACTGAATCAGTTAATGACCATGGAGGAAGAGTGGATCCTAGAAGGATTCCACCAACAAGTTCACAAAGAAAGAGACAAATCCTGGCATGATAAACACATAAAGAAGAAAACTTTCAAGGAAGGAGATCTTGTACTTATGTATGATAGAAAATTGCTTCAGCACCCAAGAAAGCTAAGAATCCATTGGCTAGGACCATACGATGTAAAATCTGTCACAGATGGAGGCATTGTACAGTTAAGAGACTTATTAGGCACAGAACTCAGAGGGATGATTAATGGGAGCTAACTAAAGCTGTACAAGGACAGTCGACCACACACCGCGCAGTAAAAAAAAAAAAACGAACAAAAAGGAGAGAACCAAACCAAAAGGGGCATAGTGCGCCGGAGGAAGAAAAGGCACACACACTTAGGAACGAAAATTCGGTGAGGAGAATGAAAACGGTCATAGACAAAGGGAAACAAGCGAGAAAATGAAAGTCAACAAAAGCAGGACGACATGACAACACTAGGTGGAATTAAAGGACGAAAAGGAATGATGGGACACCACATTAATCGCACCAACTAGAGATAGCAAGGCAGAGTAATGGAAAGTACGAAACTATCGTAGATGCATTGAACACATAGTTAAGGTGCATCAAACCCATAATGAAGGAAGAGCCATTAACAAGATTCATGGGAAACCCATACAACACTGACAGACGAAGGGCCAACAAAGACAGGGACCCAGAATAGGAAGAAAAATAAGACGCATCCGGCCAAGGAGCAACAACAATAGGCTGAGCCCGAGCAGGAGAGCGCAGCAAGTCCCAACCCATAGGAACCAGGGGAAAACAAGAGGCCATCCACGCAGACAGGAGGTGCACGCAAGAAATCAAAGGCACAAAGAACACTACCAGAGTATACAATCACGGATGACGATGGTGAAATGATAGCCCGAATGGTCTAGGATTGTCTATCCAAGGATTTTGACCATGCCGCACAACCACAGGGATAGGATTCAAAATTAACTGGCAAAGATACGACAACTCCTCAAGCAAATCGAGGAAGGGCAAACAACAAGCAGCAGGGGAACAAAACCATCAACAATGCAAGTGGAGGAAAGAGTGGAAGTATAAGAACGAGATCCAATCCATCCATTACCACACACGAACACAAAATTCCACATCACACCCAGTATGATGTGCATGGATGAGATTGTGGGGCAGACACCCCTGAAGGAATTAATCCAAATACAACTGGTGTTGATGCAGATGCCAACCAGGGCACTACATAAGTTGTAGGTTAGCATAAACCATGAGGTACAGTCTCGCACACACAAAGACTTAGTCGAATTGCAGCAAGAAACAGAGAAGCGGGACACCCTGGAAATAGTCTATGAGTAGGCTAAATATAAGACCTAGGAGGAAAGGGAGTGCAGAAAAGTATTGGAACAAAAAGTGGCAGGAACTTACAAGAAGATTCCACAGGCCGTGCAAAGAGATGAAATCACAGAAATAGAAAAGATTGATCAGATTGTGCAAGAAATCGATCAATATCATAAGGAGATTGAGAATCTCTAAGAACATCTAATACCAACCCCTCCACCAGTAATGAAGGAGCAAAGGAAGAAGGAAGCAACAATGCAACTGCAGGAGATAGAGCAACAGGTCGGCACAACAACTGACTTGTTTGACAAAGTGGTGCAGTTGTGGATGAAGTTAGAGGAGGATCAACAGGTCCAAAAGTGGGATAAGGAAGAATAAAGGATCAATGCAACGATCCAAGAACTCAAACAGAGGCAGAAGATGATGCCAATTATGGAACGCGTCAAAGGGGTGCATGACATGAAGAAATTGCAGGCAGAGATTACCATTGCACAAACATAGAAACATGAGAAGCAGGCTCAAATGGAACCATTGCAAGAGTGGGTAGTAGAATTCCTAGCACAAGTAGAGGAAGCCAAGGCACATATAGCACAAACCCAGGAAGAGTGCATGGAACTGATCAATGACAAAATTACAGTCCAGATAGTGGACACACTCAAGGAGAAGACTGTGCAGGCGTAGACACAAGCAGCAGAGCTCAAAGAAAAGTTCCATAGGATCACCAAGGAGATCTAAGAAGCAAACAAAGGTTAGGTGGCTCGGGATGAGCCACATGTCAGTGTTGGGGGACTGTTGAAGGTAGACCAAAGGCCAAGGTGGAAAAGCAAGTCGTTTTGGGGAAGAAAGCATGCACGAGGAAAGCGACATCTGGAAGGAAGAACAACATAAGCGTATGCGATGGAATACCTAACGACGATAGGGTTAGGGTTTTAGTAATGTATTGTAATGGTTGAAGAGCCAGAAATGTATAAATAGCAATACTTAGGTATCATAGGGGGTTCTGATTGTTGTGGCTATTGTAGTTACACATGAGTTGATGCAATATGTAATGGTTTTGTTGTACGACCTATTTTTCATAAGTTGTTGAGTTAGATATGAACAGGGATGGTAGATCTTGAGGGTTAGGTCACAGGTTGAGGATCCTGGTGCGATCTAGTCTACCTCATATAGATCTTACCTGAATAAGAAGATTTGTAAGCGTGTGACACTATAGATGCAGAAATAATATAATAAAAGAGATGAGAGCCAAATATTTGTGGACGTAGCCTAGGAAGGGGGTGAACCATGGTAATATTTGTGTTATGTGATGAATTCTTGCATATATTTGTTGTTTGAATCAATTATTATTATGTTGAATGAATGAGTTGTTATATTTCCTGGTATAGACATTAGGATCAAAATGGCATCTATAGAATCTAGTGGCAATAAGAAAGCTATCCATTTTGGCATACCAAGCTCATGGAGCTTACTTGATACCATAAAGAGATCTCTTAAGGCGACAAACAAGGTTAGAGTCATTCTGAACATATCTAGGAGGTTTTTCCATGTAGATTTCTTCTTGCAAATCTTCGTGCAAGAAGGTAGATTTAACATCCGTCTGATGGACCTCCCATTTATGTGAGGAAGCAAGGGCAAGAATAAGGCGGATGGAATTCATTTTGGCTACAGGAGAAAAGGCTTCATTATAGTAAATTCCTTCAACTTGGGAAAATTCTTTGGAAACTAATCGATTCTTGTGTCTTTCAACACTTCCATCTGATGCATACTTAGTTATGTAGACCCATTTACATATGAAAATTTTTCTTCCTTTTGGAAGAGGTACAATATCCCAAGTATCATTTTCCATTAAAGAACGATAATCTTCATTCAATGTTGTATCCCAATCTTGATGACTTGAAGCTTTTGCAAATGTCTCTGAATCATGATTTTCTGAAACTTGAGCCAAAAGAGAAGAGGCTCGTTGGAACTGTGAACGTGTTTGACGTTGATCTGAAGGATCACCGACAAGATCACCAACTGCTTCTCATGTTGAACAATCCCATCTAAGAAGCGGTGGAGCTGGTGTTGGTTCGACCTGGAGGAAGGCGAGCATGCAGAGGTGCATTTACATCCTCACTGTCATCATCCGAAGAAGAAACCAGAACAAAAGAAGGCACAAACAGCGAATTAGGCTCGTAGGCCAAGATATTTTCATCAAATTTAACATTTCTTCTAAGAATAATTTCATTATAATGTGGTTGAAGAAGTCTGTAACCTTTGACATCTTCAAAATAACCAACAAATATACACTTCTCACTTTTAGGTTGTAATGATTTCCTTTTCACATCAAGAATATAATCCCATGCTATACTTCCAAATACACGGAAGTGACTTACATCTAGTTTAATTTTAGTCCAAGCTTCTTTCAATGTTATATTTTTAAGATCCTTTGTGGGAGTGTTATTTACTATGTAATTTGCACAGTTGATGGCCTTCACCCCATAATTTAGACTTAATCCCTTAGATTGGATCATACAATTAGTCATTTCTTTTACTGTGTGATTATTTCTCTCAACAACACCATTTTGTTGTGGTGTATATGGAAAAATCTATTGCATTTGGATTCCTTGTGTAGTGCAGTAAATTGTAAAATTATTGTTCACATATTCGCCTCCATTATTTGTTCTTAACCTTTGAATTTGATGTCCAGATTTCTTTTCTACAAGGGCCTTGTTGGCCAAAAACTTCGCTCTTAAGTTTTAATAAGTAAAACCAAGTACGTCTGGAAAAGTCATCAATGAAAGTTAAGAAATACTTGCACCTAGAAAAAGAAGGAGAAGAAAGTGGACCACACAAATCACTGTGAACAAGATGCAAAGGACCCAAGGTGTGTCAAGAGGCACGTTTGTCAAAATTGTCCCGATGATGTTTGTCGAGAACATAACTGGCACAAACACCATCTCTGCATGAAACAAGAGGAAGACCAGTCACCATCTATTGATTACATAGTTGTTGCAATGAACGATAGATTAGATTACCAAACCGCTCATGCCAAAGTTTGCTCAAGCCATCGCTATGAGCAACAAAAATTGATGAAAAATATGATGACCCAAAGTTTTCAAACTTGTACAACCTGGTAATATCATCAGCAATTCCAGTTGCAAAAACATGCTTAGGATCTTTTAGATCCTTGATTACAACTTGGTGAGGTGAAAACTCTACGGTTTTACCTTCACCTGAATGAGTGATTTGATATACTGATAGAAGGTTACAAGAAAGACTTGGAACACATAATACATCATTGAAATGACCATTTTCTACTTGAACTGGTCCAGATCCTTCAACACTAAGAGATCTATCATCACCAACAAATATTTTCTTGGTGTTACATTCATTTAGAGTAGAAAATATGTCTCTATCCTTAGCCATATGATAAGATGCTACATAAACAATAAGCCACTCATCATAAGTAGAAGTAGAATTTGTATTGAAGGAGAAACCGGAAGCTGAAAGTGCATGTCCATGGGAAGAAGAATAAGTAGAGTCAATACTGATGGTGTGCTTCTTCATCGCTGCTTCTAAAGTTGTCATCTTCTTGAAACATTTGGACTCATCATGACCATGTTTATCACAAAAGTTGCAATGTCTGTCAATCTTCTTTATTTTATATTTTTCTCCTTTGTCTCCATTAGGAGTGGAAGTTGTATGAGTGGGTTTTGGACCCTTATATTGCCTTTTTTTGTGGCGAGGATGTTGCTTTTTGGGATTCTTAGGTTTATCTTTCTGATGAACAACTAAGGCTTTGTTGGAGGTACCTGCAGTGCTTATCACTCCAAGTTGTACTAGCTTATTTTGCTCTCTAATCAAAGCATCAAAAAATCTCTCAAGACTAGGTTTTTGATAAGTTTCCCCTAGAGCCTCTTGCATGGCATAAAAGGTAGATACAAACACAAAATATGCACTACCTAGCTTAGAAAGAATAAAATAGACGCAACGATCTTCTTCTATCTTTATCTTACATTCTTCACATAGAGTTCTGAGTGTTTTAAACTTAGATAAATAGTCTTCAATGCAAGAAAAATCACCTGGACTTAAAGTTAGTACTTGATTTTATAGTTGTTGTGCTTGAATAATGTTGTGTTTACCAAACACAGATTCAATATTTTCCCAAGATTCTTTTGGTTTATCAATTGATTGCAGGTGGAACCTTAAATCAAGAGAGATGGACATTCTGATTAATCCATGTGCTTCATCAATCCTATTATCCCATTTGTCTTTCTTATCAGCAATAGTGGGTGTTGTTTCCTTTCCCAAGGTAATCTAGTACAAGCCTTTACTTCTTAATAAATCGTCCATATGGGATTTCCATTGGAAGTAGTTGGTGTTGGTAAGTAAGATATTACTTGTAGAAGCCATATTAAATATGTAGATAATATGGATTTAAAAACTAAAACTGATGATCTGAATGGAAAGATCTCGAAAAGTTACGTGGTTTTAAAAAAAAATGGCACTAAAAATGGACTTTGGATGTGAGAGTTATGCCATTTTTAATGCCATTTTTAAAAAAGGCATAAATGGTAACTAAAGGACCACGTGGTGGTGTAAGTTGTTTTATGAAGTGACCCACTTTTATAAAGAGAAGTGGGGATCACTTTTACAATGAAGTTACTTCATGCAAAATAAATAACTCTAAAATAAAATATTAAAGCTACTTATAGTGATTCACTTTTATACTTGAAGTGAAATACACTTTACAATTTTAACATGAACTTTTTCAAAAAAAAAAGTAACAAAAGAGAGACTTGAACTCAAGACCTCTTACTTAATAAGGAAACTTTTAACCAAATGGTCTAGAAAAACATATTATGTTGTTTCACAAGAGGATTGTTGTTGTTGTTGTTGTTGTTGAAGACGGCCTTGGAGAGCATGCTAAAAAAAATCTCTTTTCACACAAGAAAAAAATTTCACTTCTCGATGACAACAAGGGTTAGATCTCGATTAGCTTACCCAGAAGATGCACCTTTTCCTATCTGTTTCTCACTTGTCGAGATCGCACAGGGCGCGGGAAAAAGAGCATATGAAGATCTAAAAGAGTAGCAACATGGAAACAAATGATATAAAACCAAAATAATACTTTGCAAAAAATTTTAAAATGTGTATGCAAGCTTTATACCTCTGGATGTGATTGTATCTTGGGTAAATAGAAACATTTTCGAGTGAAAAAAAAAGTGTTCTATATTGAAACGAGTGCTCCGGACGTAATGGAACAATCCTTGCATCCCTCAAATGTATGGAAATGACAGAAAATGGAGATGAGGCAACTCGGCTTCACGATCTCGATCTACAACAAGAGTGGTTCTTCAAACAGGCTCTGATACCATGTTCGACAACACAGGTATTCCAATAGAGGATGAACACCTTTAGTAACCACTCCCATAACCAGATCAAATATTAACACACCGATGTTTTCATGTGGTAAAACCCCTACGAGGAAACATTCACGGCCCCAGCCAATGCGGCCACTTGGAGCAGTTTATTAATGCAAAAGAAAAAAATTACAGAGAGATTTTAGTAGAGAGTTTCTCACAATCAATCATTGGCAAATGACACTCCATGCTCTTTAAAATAGAGATCATGTACCAATTGGGTGTTAATCCACGAATCAATGGTCATTAAGATTGAAAAGAGTATGAACTGTCAGATCACTCTATGTCGGGAACATATCATGATCGTCGGATTTTCTAACTACAAATGCATACTAATGCATACTAAAGAAACACATGTTTACCTAATGACACATTCGACTAAGTATATCTTAACTAACTCCTAAGTTTCTAAATATCCTAAGAGGGGGTGTTACATTTTTTTCCCATACAATCATTATGTAAAATTTAAAGTAGGTTTAGGGAGCTCGAGGATTAAATAACAATGCATATTATTAGCCTTGAAAATACTTCTAAAAAAAGGTATGGAAATGAACATCAAACGAATACAAGTTTAAGGACTCTAGTTTGGTTTTTTGGTGGATGAAGGACACTATTAGATCTTAAACATATCTCGAAGGCCCGTAGGAGTTCAACTAAAGGAGGTGGTTTCTCTATTTGAATTCATCTCATTCACACATGTTTATAGAGAGAAAAATGTAGAAGTATATGTGCTCTCAAATAAAGGACAATAGGTAGCCAAAGCGCTGGTGATTATGGAGGAAGTACGGGATTGAATTCACACTATCTCTGAAACTTGAATTTGATATGTTGTATAAGGAGAATTTTAATGTCGCTCTTTGTCTTTACCTAATATTGTTATAGCTTTTACATTCCCGGTTCTATGTTCCTAAAGTATTAGAAATCATTAAGGGTCTATTTCCAACAGATTTTAGGCAAGGTTTAAATGCCTTGCATAGACAATATACTTATGATATTTGAATGACAATATTGTTTTGAGGTATGCTAAGACCTTTAGTTGATTTTTTGAAGTTAGTTATAGATTAGTGTTTTTCGAGGGGCCTCTCCAAACCCACTCTTTTTGTAAAGTGCATGAACACATAAAGAATGCAATTTCTTTTAGATAATGAATAGAAATGACAATTTTTTTCTTCGAAAAGAAAGTTCAAAATAAAAATGCTTATCCAAGCAACACGACCTCCTACAATATAATATATAATAAAGACAAATATAATCATTGGTAAGGATATGTCCATTGTTTATTAATAATTAAATTTAAATAAAAATTTAATTACATAACAAATATTAAATTTAATTAACGTTTTAGTTGCACAACAAAGTATTATGCACCATTAAAAGAACAAATTCTA
>ML806460.1:159844-171482 GCA_009831015.1 Picea engelmannii
ATCTTGGGTTCTCAGTGACTGCTAACAACTAACTAGTGGCTCTACTCTCTATGTCCTTTCTCTTAGTGGAGGTTGGGCCATTTGCATGTTAGCACGATGTCTTTCTCTAGTTGTTGTAATTATGAACTTTGTTAAGATTTTTTTATGGAGAATTGAACTACTTCCTAAAGGTAGGGATGATAATGCATTAGGAAGTATCTATGGTAGATTCAATATACTTTATAAATTCATGGTTTCTTATTCAAAATCCATCTATTTGATCTAAAAGGAGTTATATTATTCTACATATCACCCTCTTGAGGTGCAATATTGTGTTTCCATAGAGAGATTAAGGGATTTCCACCATCTCTCTCATAATAACCATGGTTGTCATTTTTGGTTGATGGTGCATGGGTCACATTTGGGGTTTCTAACTCTTTTGGGTCATGAAATTTATGTTATGATCATATATAAATCTCTTAAACTTGATAGGAGTAGGTGCAATGCTTTCTTATGAGATTGAAAGAACACTTGTCACTTCGGGTTTTTTTTTATCAACATGGAGTATTAGGACCAACTTTTTTGCATTGATCCTTAATAAGTGATTTTTTGACAACCAACTTGGCATGTAAAATCTCATACCAATCAATATACCTGTTATCTCCTCAAATAAATTGATGGAGATTTTGGTTTTTTAGGTGATAGATTGTTGTCCAAAAAATTTATTTCTAAATTTCTTTAGGTATGTTAGAGAGTCTATTTTCAGTAAATAAAATTGGAAAGAACTTTTGATTTGGTTTTGTCAAGCAAAAGAAAGAATCTCAGGTTTCGGTGGTTTAGGCGAGCCTGAAAAGCGCTCATTAACCACCGAAAACCTTCGTTCTCGGTAGTTAAGGGGGAAAAGCAAAAACCCAATTAACTACCGAAAACATTTCCACAGAAAAAATGAAAAGCCCGTGCTTTCACACGAGCTAGCTGTCAATTGACATAATCATGAAGACATAACCGCTGAAATTCCATGGAGGTGGTAAGGTATGCATGATATTATTTCATCTATCCAAAGATTGATACCCTGTTGTCCTTTTGACTTCATTTGTCATTTCAGAATTAAGGTTCGGCAGAGACACATAAACTCATGTGTGATTCCCGACTAACAGAAATGATTAGTCACATAGCCCCTCACTATCTCCAGTCACAAGGACACAGATCCATTATGACCCCGATCGATCACTGTTTTGATTCCATTAATTACCAATTCGACTCCGAGAGTCATTGTTACAGTCTTGAGCTCGTGATTTCATCAAGTAAACTCATATTCAGAGACCATAATCCCATTTTTTGTGGTGATTTTCGAGTGGAGTTCGAGTTCAATAGATCGTTATTGAGCCAATTGTCATACCGATCAAGCCAATTCGAGTCATCAGGTAGTTCAAATTCCATACTGTCTCAATTTGATTTTATATCTCACCTAAACTCAAAATTTTCGGCTTGTATTCAGCCAGTCTGTTGTTTAGATTCAGTTATTGTTGAACTATGCAATCAGAACTCTAAGTCACCCTGTCTCATTTGTTTTTCTCCAACTCATACTCCCTGTCACCCTAAATCATAGAGTCTTTGTCTCCCTAGCACGAAGATTTTCCTAAATCAGCAGGTACAGGTCAGCAATTACTAAATGTCGAAAGCAAGGCCAATTCTAAGGGTTGAATTGGATGGAGTTTGGTGCCTTGAGGCTCACCCTGAGGTGGCCAAGTTCTTCAAGCAAACTAGAGTCTATGCATATTGTGAAAAACTGGCAGATTTTCACCAACAGGTGTCTGAAACCTTTGCTATCTCGTATGATGGAAGAGAAGCAACAGTGGGAAAGGAGGAGTTTGTGGTTGATGAGGCAGCCATAGCTGAGTTCACTGGTCTCCCTAGAACAGGGGATTGCTAGTTCAAAACAACTGTGTCTTCAAACATTGAATTTAGATCCTACCTACAGCCTATGCACAAGGATCTTATATGGAAAAAGACATACCAATGTCTTATCTAGAACCTGAGTGGAAATCTCTCCTGAAAGAAATCTTTGTCTATATCACCTGTGAAGGTAGATACAACAGAGTCATGTTCTACCACTTTAAACTTTTGAATCACTTCACAGGGAGATCTCCTATCAATTTACCATTTTACTTGCACAAAGCCCTCACAAAAATGGCTAGGTAGGTCAAGGTCAAGCCCACTAAGGTGGCAAGTAGATTGTCTCATCAAGGACTCATTACTCTCATTGTCAAAGAGTCATTAAAAAAAAGGTAGGTAGATTGGAACTACTTCCTCTTCTGGAATGAATTCTAGACTGATTGGCAACAGGAGGAGAAGGGAAAAAAAGATACCACTAAGAAGACCATTACTCCTAAGAGCAATCATAGAAAATGGAAGGCTATCTCACCACCAAGAGAGTCGACAGAATCATCCTCTACTAAAAGAAAAAGAACCAAAAGGAAGTTACAGTTTGAGGGTGAGCAGACCAAGGACCTCACTAAAGGAGATAACCCTTTGAACTTACCATACAATGACTCAGAGCCAAAGCAGGAGTTAGCAGGGACACAAGGTGAGGAACAGGCTGAGCAAGTTGTAGAATATTATCCCAACTTGCCCTCACCAACTCCTCCAGATGAACATAGTCAACCATTAACAAAAGCTTCTTCAAGCAAGCCTAAAGCATCCAAGGCTCAGAAAATCAATAAACTTTTGGAACAAATCTATGAGATGGAAGTTTTAGAAAGAGTTATTAAAAAGGTAAATACAAAATTGATTGAAAGAAATGCAGAGTTTTTTAACATGAACCAAAGTCTCAAGGAAAAGCATGATAAAATCAAGGATAGGAATAGGGTGCTGATAAGGGAGAACATGAAGCTGTACAGGCAGCTTAGGCTTCCAAGGCTGAAGTTACAGGAGTCTCAACCTCCAACACAGGATCAAACAGGTTTGGAAACTCTAGCCGAGTTAGCTACAACAATGGTAGATATACCACAATCTTCCACACAACAAATTGAAGTTCTCATATTTGCACGAGGAAGAGCTGCATCATCAAAAAGACCTTGAACACTTAGCAAAGCATCAAGGTAATCATTTTTGAAAATTTTGAAGTTTTGGAGAAAGCTAATTTTTCAGTGGTTTAGGCAAATAGGACGACTGTTCATTAACCACCGAAAGCAGAGCTTTTGGTAGTTAATACACCCAAAATTCTTCTGTGTTAACCACTGAAACCTGTAACTGGACAGAGAAATCTAAATTTTGCACAGATCGAGGTTTTTCTGATCCAAATCATTTGAAAACATTCATGATGGATAGATGATGAATTATGTATTCAGTTTCAAAATCCATTTTTTGTGCATAAGGATTAGAAAAGGTAGCTAAGTTGGTTTTGGCACCTATTTTGGTGGCAACAAATTGGATTTTTTGCACATCTCAGCAAATTCAAATTTTATCTCTTGAAAGAGTCATCAACCAGCCTTGGAAGGCTATTCTGCACTACACAAGGACTCTATAATATCTGAAGACCATGAAATGTGGGATTGACCTCATTTTGAGGATCATTCCTTATCTTTTGCAAGTTAGTTTTGACTTTCTATTTTAGGCATATCTAATCCATTAATTCAGGATCCAGATATTGTGTTGTAAAAGCTATAAAGCAGAAAACAGAAGATAGACACATGGATTTTGAGTTCTATATTCTACTTTTTTGTATGAAAGACATTTTCTTTAATATATCTTCCTGCAAGCTTCTTTCATTTGTTATTGTCAGACCCTCCTTCATCTCTGTCTATGCATATGAGTGGAATTCGTTCTTTCGTCTCTGTTTAATGATCCTTTGGTAACTGTCATCTTACTTTTGATTGTTAAGCAAGAATCATAAGCATCTTTGGCTATTTTTTTGACCCATCATATATATGGTTTATGTATGTTTTGGTTAACCGATTGGTTTTCTTGTCCATCTGTTATACAAACCTATCTGATAATAGCTCTTGAAGGCCTTGTGTTGCATGAATATAGTTAGACTGTCTTGAGAATACAATCCAGAGGTTAAGATATTCATCTTGATCCAAACCCACACCTATTATTGAGAAGATAGATTCCAAAAATATTAAGTTACCAGGCATCTCTGACTTACAGCCTAGGAGAGTTTCTTGGAGTGATAACAAATTGGTGCCGCTACCGGGGAGAGGAGATCAAAGCTCAGCTTCCTTGGGAGATGACATAGATCTAGATTTGATGATAGACAAAGCTTGGACATCATTTGGGTTGTAATCATCTATCTGGCGACTCCATTTAAACGAAGTGGCTCCGAAAAGAGCTCACACTAGGGAGAACCAAGAAGGCCCACTGGCAGCACCAGTTACAGACCCTAAGAAGATCATCAGTAGGGGAAAGGCTTTACAAAGACAGGCTTCCGGATCTACAAAGACATCAAATCCAGGTATTCAAACCGACACTTATTCTTTCATATCTAAAAGGCCTCTAGTTGAATCCCCTACTGCTGAAACTTATAGTTCTCAAGAAATTGAAATTGTATCTGAAAGATTGAAGGTTGAGGAGCCTTCAGTTTCCTCTAATGTTACAGACTTTGTTTTTGAGCATGATATTACATCCAACCTTAAAGAGGTAATTACAGAGTCCCCTCAACAAAAAGAAACCTCTTCTTCTTCTTCTTTGAATTCCTCACCCACAAAGCCTATAGAGGGTGTTTTCTATACTCATACTAATCTGCCTGTTCTCAAAGATATTTTACATGATCTATCCTTTAAGGGAGAAGAAAGCTTAGCCTTATTGCTTGGTCAGTTTTACAAGGCCTCTTATTTTCCACCCATTTCTGAAAATTTTGCTCAAAGTGAAGTGAGACAACCATTTTATTTAAACTCAACCATCCCATCTCAACCTTCATATCCTGAAAATTCTTCCTCTGTATCAACCCCCAAGATTGCCATGGCTATCCCTTTAACCAAGATGGAACAGATTTTAGCAAATAGGTATGCTCCACTTGTCTTGCACAATCCCTTATCTGCCATGCCAATCAGAGATTATCAGAAATATATGCCAAAGTTTACTGGAGCTGGGGATTAAACTACCGAGGAACATATAGAAGCTTTTTATGCTTATGTTGAAAATATTAACATTTCAGAAGAAGATGTGTGGACCATATTTTTTGTGCAGAGTTTGGATGGCCAAGCCCGGAAGTGGTTCAAAGAGCTACCAGCAAATTCAGTGACAGGTATTGAGCAACTAGATGAGGTGTTCTTAAAGCACTGGGGAGAAAGAAGAGATCTTCTATATTACATTTTTGAATTCGGAAACCTAAGAAGAGAAGATGGGGAGTCGGTCTCAGACTTCATCAAAAGATTCAATATAATGTTCGGCAAGATCCCTTCAGAGATAAAGCCAAGTGATGTATCAACAAAGATCACATTTTCTGGTGCTTTTGATCCAGACTTTTGTTTAATCCTTGGAGAAAGAAGCTCAACCACACTTGCTTTAATATAAGATGCTTCTCTCAAAGTCGAATCAAATATTATGGCATCTGAGAAAATCAAAGGAAAAGTTGAGAGAAAGAAGTTTGTTGTTGAGCCCCCTTCTTCTTCTAATAGAAAAATGGAAAAGATGGCCAAGATGTTGGACAACTTGACATCTGAAATGTCAAAATTGAAGATTCAGAGTCAACAACCAGCAAGGAAAAAAGAGCCAAATCTTTTGTCCCTAGAAATCCAAATGCTTTCCCTTACAGAAGAAACAATCAACAAGTCCAGATCTTTCAAAGAGACAAGAATGTAGCTGCTGATCAAAGAATTAGACCCCCTTTCCAAAATGCAATGCTAGAAGAGGAACAATATCTATCTCATGATGAAGTTGAAGAAGCAGATGACATAAATATTTTTGGTGACGAAAATGATTCCTCCTTTTTGACACAAGTAGATTATGAAGAAGCCTAGATGGATCGGGAGATTCATGAGGCAAGTATTGAAGAATCTGTCTATCAGACAGATGATCAACAAGGTTATAATTTAAGAACAAAAAATGTTACCCCTAGACCATTGAAATCATATTCCTGAAATAGAAGAATCCATTTGCACGTCCTTCCCCCCAACACTGGTTTGTTGACAAGGTATTTCATCATGGAGTGATCAGTAAACATTTTAAAGTGCCCTCTCAACAAGTAGTGGCGAAATTTCTGCAGTGCATACACCATGGCTAACCCTTCTCTCTCAGTGGTGGTGTAATAAATATCAGTTATGGATAGTCTCCTGCTGGAAAAAGCTAATGGGTGGTCGATGTCTCCTGTTCCCAGTTTCTCTAACACATCTCCTAATGAAACAAAAGATGCATCAACATGTACGTGAAATTCCTTGCTCCAATCTGGAAAACCCAGGATAGGCACAGTAACCATATTTTGTTTCAGTGTGTCAAAGCTCTCTTGGCATTCTTTGGTCCAGTGAAATTGACAATCTTTCTTTAAAAGCCTCTCCATGGGTGTTGTAATCTAGGCATATCTGTTAATGAACTTCCTATAATACCCAGTATTTCCTAGCATAGTGTGCAGCTGTTTGACTGAAGTAGGAGGTGGCAGATCAACTATAATGGAGACTTTAGATGGATCTACCAGCAATCCCTGCTTGCATACAATATGGCCTAACAACACTCCAAATGGTGAGAAGAAGATGCACTTATTCATATTCAAGGCAATTTGACACTACCTACATTTGTCCAACATTAGCCTTAGACATTCAATATGATTTTTCAATAAACTAAAACAGTCCAATCATCAAAATATGCTTCTAGAAATTTATGCAGAAACTCCTTGAATGCTTCGAACACCACCCTAGAAAAGATGGTTGAGGCATTCTTCAATCCAAATGGCATCACTGTATACTAGTAGGATCCCCATTCTATTGCAAATGTGGTCTTGTGACGATCTTCCTTGGCAATTCGGATCTGATGGTATCCTGAAAATCCATCTGTAAAAGAATATACTTCCTGGCCTCCCACATTATCTAACACTTCATCAGTGAATGGTGTAGGGAAGGGGTCATGCAAACAAGCATCATTCAGATTCCTGAGTTCTACACAGATCCTGATATCTCCTGTCTTCTTGTCCTGTACCACCATAGGGCTAATCCACTCTAACTCTTCCACAGGTTCTATAATCCCTACTTCCAGCATTCTGACGAGCTCAATCTTCACTTTCTCCTTATATTTAGGGTTCAATATGTAGGGTCTTTGTTTGACTGGTCTTGTATCTGGTTTCAAAGGGATCCTCATCTCTCCCATAGGCCCTTTAATTCCCTTCATATCAATGAACTTGGTTGGAAACAAGTCTTGCTATTCATGTAGTAATTCTGTTATCTTGTCGATAGTAGCAGCATCCCAATAATCTGCAACATTTGCAAGATTCAGTGTCTGATCTATTCCAATATTGACTTTCCTATAATTTATTGGATTTCCAATGAATGGTATCTCAATTCCTGGTCCTTCCACATCTCTTTTGCCTTCTGTTTCGATGATGTTCACCTTCCTAGGATCATCATCCTCATCAACAATTATGTTGTAGTAGCCTTGCAGTTTTTGGAGGGGCCCAGTCCATTCTTCCTTCTCTTGTTCTAAATGGAGGCTAGAGGCCTCCTCAAATAATTTATGTCTGAAAATATATAATGTGTTATCTACTAAAGGAAATTGAATTTCAAATAAGAAGGAAGTTACAAAATTCTGATTCATACCTTCCCAATCTGCAGTGACGAGGTGCAGGTCTGCTTGAAGGTACCAATCGATAGGTGTCATGTCCAGTGTGTTAATGAATTTGTGCACCCAATGCTCTTGAGGAATGTTGCTCGAGGTTTCCTCACAACTTCTCACATGGTCCTTTGGGAAGCTTTGACCTGTGTACCAAGCTTCACAACCTTCTACTTGTGTTGAGAACCGCACTGCCATCAAGGTAAGACATTGTACCCAGTCTGCAATGTTGGTTTTCTATGTCCTCCACCATCTTTTTGGGGTTGCTTTCAGAGCCTCATCCATTGGCAACAATCTTTGTTGCATTGGTACACTTTCTTCGAAGTATGAAAAGAAGGTTTCTAAAGGATTCATACCATCAAAGGTGGGTAAGCTACTTACTATTGTGCCGATCCAGTGAACTTCTCTGGTTAATCTAGCACATATACTTGTAGATACTTCATACATTTTATTCTACCAGTTCTCTAGTGCTTCTTCTGAGTCTAATGAACATGCGTTGTCACATTGCCATCTTAGGTTTCCATCGACCGTAGGATTAATGTAATCTTGTTGTCTGCCTGTTAGTTTGTATATGTTTTCCATATCATATGCGCGGTCTTCCTCTCTGATGGGATCTGTGTATCGCTGACCTTCATCTAGATATAAAGGCGCAATGAACCTAAGGCCATCTCTTTCAAAAGTCATGCATCTTTTCTTTAAATCAACCATAGTGGAATTATTGAAATCCCAATCAATTACTAACAACGCAGGGTAAGGACAACTGTCGTCAACTATCTCAATTACCTCAAAATCTACAAACGTTCTTACTCCGTCAATGTCCACAGGGACATGTTCTAGTCTTCCAAAGGGGCTTATAGCTTGCTGATTAGCCATCCTAAGCCTTATAGGGGAATATATCAACTTGGGTTTTCCCATTAGTGCCCAAGTTTTCTTCGTCATGACATTGACCTCCGACCCTAATTTGAGGACCACATAGTCTATATCATATTATCTTATTTGAGCATTCAAGTGTAATTCCTTATTTGTCCTTCTCTTTTTAGAGATTTGGTGTACTTCCCTATTTAGTAAGGGGTCTATATTTCCTAGCTCATACTGTCTAATTAAATTTTGTAGTTCTTGTACAATGCTCTCATCATGAATCAACTTAATACAAGTATATAGAAATTCCATGAACTTGCTTACCTCTTTTCCTTCTCTTGGTGAAGAAGACTGATCAAATTCCTGAGGCATTCCATATTCTCTTAGTTCTGGTCATGTCTTTGATGAAGAGCCTTGATCTCCTTTGAACTCTTATCTTACCTCCTCGAATATTTGTCTTTCTTTATTTTCATCAAATGTTTGGGTCTTCTCTGTAGCTTTCCTGACTCCTGAGTCTTCTGTAATCTTCCCTAGGGTTAATCTGTCTTCTCCTGTAACAATGCCTTTTCTAGTTATAACAATGACTCTAGGGTATTCTTCACGAGGTTCAGCATATATCAGTTGCACTTGCGGGTTCTACTGAGGTCCTCATCTCTCCTAAAGATTAGCTAGAAACACAGGACAATCTTCTATAACATGTTCAAACGAGTTGCAGTAGCTACAAGTAGTGCAAGGGTTCTGACAGTCCCTTGAGAGGTGTCCTGGTTGTGCATAGTTGTAATAGATGATCTGTCCTTGGCCTCAGCTCATACCTCCTCCTCCTCTGAATCCACTGCAATGGTTGTGCCGAAGGGGAAGGAAACCATCACCCAATGACAAAATGAATTAAAGAACAACTGCAAAGGTAAAGCATGGGATGCATTAGTACAGGAAGAGGACTAGGTAACTAATCCGGGGGACACACGACCCAGGGAAACCCTCTTCCACAAAACAATGGAGATGGTGTGGCTAACTAAGATGATGATTGGAAAAGTGATTTTATAAAGGGAAGAAGCCAGGCAGGAGGATAACAAGGAAAATGATAAAATGTTGGACGAGATCCTACTTCGCATCAACAGTCTAGAAACTATTACAAAATTGTTAGTAGAGGTAGAGAAGGACCCGAAATGCAAGTTGGAGTGGTTGGAAGCCTAGTTCCACCTCTACCTATGCTATTTCCATCACATGGACATCATGCCTGTCGATGGACATAGTGTGCCAACTCAAATCTGGAAGACTCGCACAACCTCACAGAAGGAAGATAACAAGAGCCAGGCAGATGGCAGGAAGGAGCACGCCGAGGTGCAGAAACACTTCATAGTTCTGGATCAATGATGTGGTAGTCTATAGGAAGTAAAGAAAGGCTTTGTCAGGTTAGCTAAGATATCTTTCATGCTCTGGTTTAGGAGGATGGTCTTAGTTTCTTCTTTTATGTATATGCTTTTTCTCCAAATGAACATAGAAGGTATGGTTTGGCTTCTCTTGGTGGAAATCCAGAACCATCCCTCGTTACTTTCAACTTGCACAACTAGGGACCCCCTCGTCTAGTTTCCTTCTAAGCAAACTAGGAGGCCCACCTTTTGTATCATATTATTTTTAGTAATATAGATTCCTACACTCAGTTACAAAAAAGAGAAACACTACCTCCCATAATATAACATATAATAATATGTCTATTATTTATTATTAATTAAGTTTAATTAACAATTTAATTACATAGAACATATTAAATTTAATTAACATTTTAGTTGCCGAAGAAAGTATTACACGCTATTAAAAGAACAAATTGTATAAAGGACATTTTTTTATGGGCTCATAATGATAACTAACAACAATTTAAATTTTATATGAAAATGTATATGTAATATAAAGATAAGTTCATTTGAGTAACATTGATTCTCAAATTATTAAATTAAGTTTGAGTAATGTAATTTTTTTTTGGACGAACCATCCACTTTGGAGTTCATCTATGCATTAATTCAAATGTTAAAAACATATGCATTAGTACCACTCAAGAAACCTATGCATTAATACTTGGTATGGTAGTTTTTATTTTAAACTACTTGCCAATAAATTATGTCATCAATGCCACTATTTGAGATCACCTTAACATGTTCTATTCTTGGTTGTGAACATGGTATCTTAATTAAAAAATCAATCATATGAACTATCTGAAATGGAAAAATCAACCTTTCAATGTGTGTTTGTAAGAAGAATTAATATTTGTTTGTTGAGCATGATGGAAATCAAAACTCTCAATGCCAAATAAAACATTTCTAAATTATCGACCACAAAACCTTACACTTAGGTAAACTCTCTAGAATTAAAGTCATTACAATTTTCATCATTTTATTCATTAAACATACACTTAATCAGAAATATTCTTCAAATTGGTCTCTTTTCCATCTTCTAGGTTATTTCCCTTTATCTTCATCTTCAGTCTTCCAAGATCTTTGGCCTCTTCCTTCTTCATTTTCGATCTTCTTCCTCTTGCACCGGCAAAGAGAAATAATATTGAAGTCTATATAAAAAAGTAACCATCTGCCAAAATACATGGGTCACTAGCCGTTGTATCCATCAGTTCACTAGGAAACTCTTTCTCATACATGGTTCATCAACAATTTTTCCATCACGATCTACATACTTTTACCTTTATTCCCCCTGCATCACCATCACCATCATCATAATCCTCATCTTAGTTTTTCAACATACCTGTAGCCATGATCTCGATGCTCCTGCATCACAAATGCAGTTCAAGGATATGCTCAATGTAAAAACAATCACCATTACTTCTTATAAACACATATGTCCTCCAAATATCAAACTAAGATCAAATGCAATGGACCATGTGCTATTCCTAGCTAGGTCTATAAAGCCAATTATATTCCATGAAGTAAATTTCATTTATAACCATGTACAAAAACCTTTGTATTCTTGTTATCCTTCACACACAACATTTGGTAAGAATTTAAAGTCACAAAATTATATTTTTCCAATGCATCAT